>JAHPZR010003795.1:35000-37500 GCA_019787425.1 Platygyra sinensis
TCGCTCGTGTCAAATTTTCAATGACCAATGCTCGTGAATAACATTAAGAAATGGCCAATACCTATCGTGAATGAATGCGGGAATTTTAGAGAGCATGACATAAGAGCGAGACTTTCGATTTAATTTCCAGATGAGGGTGGCTCTAACTTCACGTGAGTTCTGAAACTTCCCAGATCAAGCGCACGCAAACAGAGCTCCGAACGAATGGCGAGAAACTTAAACTTAATTCTTTGAATAGACACAAATTATTTTTTCAGTGAGATAAATAAGACGATTTTAAGTCAATTGTAAAAGGCTTACCTTCAAGTTATCTTTTTTTTCAGAGCGTATTCTCTTCGGTACTATCAAATTTGCTGCATTTCTGATATTTATTTGTTAAAAAACTATGCTAAAGGAAACATGCTTTCGGGACTTGTCCGTCTCCTTGACCAGACGGAAGGATGATTTTCCATTGTTTATAAAACTGTTGAAAACAATATGTTATGCTTTCACAATTATCAACTCGGAAACCCAGTGAAGGTAAAGCAAAAAGTAACTCAAAGAATGACTTTATCTTGTGTTTGTTTTACAAAGACAATGTATCAGAATAATTTTCCAGCGTCTGTCTCGCGTCTTTTGTGCTGCTCTCCGCAGGCACTCGATGCACCTGAGCAATACCCTCAAGCAAAGGTAAGCTGATTAGCGAATAGCCTCAAGCAAAGGTAAACTAATATTAGCGAAGTCCTCAACAACGGTTTTTTTCTGTTTTCTCTTCCCGAAAGGCGGAAGAACTCTGCATCAGATATTACTGTCCTGATATTGAAATAAGAGAACAGCTTGCACATTGCGAAACTTTAAAAACAGCTATTTAAACATAATAGTAGTGAGGGGTTTGAAACCTAGATTTGGCAAGTACTTGCTTGATGCAGGTTCCAGACCCCTCACCACTATTATATATGAATAGCTGTTTTAAATTTCGACGGTTACTTTTGAAAATGTATGTAGAATAACACATCAAACCGTCATCAAGTCTTAATGCCAGTAACAAATCCTACCGCAAGTGAAGGCTTTTACCATGCTGTAGGGTACTTAAATATAATACTACGATTAATGAGGAAGTTTGTAATTTCAGAAAGGTCGTGATTGTAAAATGTTTAAGACAACAAGAGAACGTGGATGAGTAGTGATCTAATCGGCTTCAGATATGAAATTAAAACTTGAATATAAAGGAAGAAACCGACACAACGTGCAGAATTAAAAATGTAGTACACCTTCGAAAAAATCATTCTAAACTGTGTCGGCTTCTGCCTTTAATATATTATTCGTGATTGTAAGTTTCATGACAATGTGTCGATAATGTATGATTTACGTCTGTCTGTAAATTTAGTTTTAACAGAATATTTCTCTCAAAATAAATGAAAAAAATGAAGATTAGGTTTACGTTATTTTCCCCGAACATTTCAAATCGAGGAGCGTAACGAATACTCTAACGAAACCTAGCGCTTCATGCAGATTGGCTAAATAAAGACGCTGGGAGAATGCGATGACTGAATTCTAACAGTGGGTCGACCTAGCCTAGGCTTGAGCTCCCGGTGAAATCGCTTTGTACAACTGTGCGCTTGTGCAGAGTGTACCAAGACTAACTCAGCTTACCCACCTATTTCCTTGGAAGATCTTATCGGAGGCTGTTGTTCTACACCAGGCAGCTAGCTCTGAAAAATAAATGAATAGCTAGCAAGTGTAAAACTGGCTCATGCAAATCGCTAAACTAATCCCTGAGCTTAGCGATAAATGCTATAAGGGAATCCTTGTTTACAATATTTACTTCATTAGCATAAGCAATTCAGTTTCTGATGTAGCTGCAAATAAATCAGTTCTGAATATTGAAATGTCATAGTACTTTTTCAGGCTTCTTCTTTCCAACTGCTTAAACTGGAAAATTTACTGCGATGATCATTCTTTACTTTCATTTACAACCGCAGTTCAAATATGAAATATTTCAAATAGTTCACCTCATTTCATCCCTCACGGGAAGATATGAACTCAATAAACTGACCTAGCTCCCAATGTGTGGCTTCATAGCTCAGTTGGTAGAGCATCGCACCAGTATCGCGGAGGTCTTGGTTTCGAATCCCGTTGAAGTCCTGATTTTTTCAGACTTCTTCATTCCAATTGCTTAAATTGGAAAATTTACTGCGATGATCATTCTTTACTTTCATTTACAACCGCAGTTCAAATATGAAATATTTCTTATATACTTCACCCCAATATATTAGGGCTTTTGCCACCCAGAATTGTTGCACTTTTTGAAGGACAATATCTCCTTGAATATTACACCCAAAGAGCTAAACCTTTCACCATGTATTAGGTCTCTCAAGCTTTTTAGCTGCCTAGAGAGTCAATTCATATTTAACATATTTCCTTCAGATAACCTTCAGATCACAAGGCCGTATGCAAATGAGCAAAAATGTAAACAATAACGTCAGCATGAATCCCCCTATTTAGCAGCATCACGGGTACG
>JAHPZR010003795.1:42500-50000 GCA_019787425.1 Platygyra sinensis
ACTCAGCTTCTTTTCTCTCAGCATCCAGATGAGCTGTTTATATTTTGTAGAGGGATTCTGTATCATTTCGTTTCGTTTTATTATGTTTCGTTTCAGTTGATTAATTTTCTGTAATTTATTGCTGATCCGAAGATAATTTTCAAATGAAGTAAAAACATGTTTGCTAAACTGCTGGTTCCAAACTAAACAAAACCAAGTTAGAATAAGTATATTGTTTAAGCCAGTGTGTCAATAACTAAACACTATACGAATTCCACTCGAATTCCACTCTTTGGGTGTAACCAATCTAAGCTCGAGTTCGGCTTTATAGGGTTTTCTACACGGTATTTTTTTATGGAACACTTTGATGTAAAACTGTTCACATCACAAAAATTAATAACTGACTGATTCTATTCAAGCTGATTAAATAATTACACTCTTATAGTCACAACCAGCAATAGGACAAAAAGGAACCGCATTCAGTAGCGATGTAGCATCTCAGAACTCAATTAGTGCTTTAATTCAGCTATGGAGGAATTAGTCAGTTTCATTTGTCGAAGGCTTTCTCGCAATAGCTTAGTCCAATATAATGTCTTTGAACAAACTACCCGAGGAAAAAAGCCCGATTTTAATATCACTCGTGTTGCAACTGGGAGACAAAACCACCGAAACACACAGGAGGCCACATTTTAAACTTAACCGTGACTAGAGTAAGGCTGATAAATATGAAGTTAATAACTGGCGAGTCGCTGTTTGCTCAGAAAGAACTTTCAGTGCATGTTTAATTTGCACTCCTACACCCCGTACTTGAAAGAAGAACTTTGAGTGAACGCTTTACTTAAATGTGTATGCCTCGTATTTAAAACAGGTCATTGATTCCAACAAAGAGTTCGACAAATATCGTCACTTGGCACTACGCTATAAGTATCGCCGTTCCCGGCCAACGGCTGCGAAAGTTGGCCTTATTCGAAGGTTTCGTCGCTTGTAGTATACTTGGGGTTGGTTTTAGGAACCGAAAATGTAAGTCACCTCACCAGGCCAGCTCTCCATGGTGCGTTGTTTTACATAAAACAAGACCTAACTACATATTTACTTGCATACTCCGCACAAGTAACTGGTGACAACGACGACGGAATTCGTTTTATCCACCATCGGTGATCGTGGATACCGATACTTATTTCACAGCAGCTGTCACTTACCGTTTAATAAGCCCCTCGATAGTGCTCTATTGATCGTATTTCCTGACTCTTTGGACCGATACCTCAATAACAGGCAGTCATATATGTCGGTTTCCCATACAAATTAAATATAGATCAGTCGTGTCTAGCAGATTCGATGGGGTTTAGAAATCAACTTTCGTTTTGCTTAATTGGCGACATTTAACCACTCAGCAGGGACTAGACTATTGTCTGTAAACGTTTATTGTTTCTTTTGGCCAATTGCTACGAGATGACCACTCAACCAGTGGGCAAGCAATTTGTGGTAAGGTCTGGGGTCAGATTTTAAACTCACCAAACCTCAAGAAAGCAAAAGTCTTTCGATTTACATTTCCCGTTTATCTTTAGTCTTCTCACGATTGTTCTCCTTTATAGTCATAGCAAAGGATAGGTCGTTGACTTTGCGTGATGTTATTTTTACACAAGTGGGCTTTGTTGCGTGATACCTTTATCAGTTGCTGTTCCTGCACCCGGGGCGATTTGTATAAACGGTTCCGCCATTTAACTCCCTGCGATGTTTGCAAATCGAAACCAACCAATTGAATTTCTCGATGCATTTCTATTTGCTTCGTAGTTGAAGAGTTTTAATTGATTCCAACCAAATGGTTTTCTTTTGGTGAAGTAGTGCATAACGCAGGCTTTCGTTCCAATAAACAATTTAACAAATAAAATAAACGCGCCCGCAGCAAGCACTGAACTGTATTTGAATGGAGTTTGGCAATAATAGGCTTTTTGCAGTGCCTGGGCTTCATTATCAATCTCGATTTTTATCGTTTCTGAGTTAGACTTTTTAATGGATAATATTCCTAAAAAGATTTTTTTTTACTCAATTATTTGGCGACTCTGCTTAGCTCTTGACAAACCGGCATTCCAAAAGAATAATTACAAAAAGATACATATCTTTGATGTCTTTTCTCAAAGCACTGACTACCGCAAAATCCGTCTAAAAAATTGCTTCTAATCTAAAAGATTTAATTATTGATGACAGCTTACTTTCCTTAAGTCTTTGATTTTTATGGGACGGTTACCTCTTCTAGAAACCACATAAAGGAGGGGAAGGAGACATTTAATAAGTTTTCAATTAAACGGCGTCTCTTATAGTAAGCGTTGCCAGTCACTAAACATTTTCAGACACCGAAGCTTATACAGTAAAAATGTCGTGGCATTTTTCTGAGATTATAGATCATGAAAATTGTTGTCAAACTAGGAAAAACAGAGAATAGCTAAACTGATGATGATGTACAAGTGCTTCAATGAGTTGATGATCATGCACTTAGGTAAAAAAATATATATATCTTTGAGAAATCTGAAGCCTAGAGGGTAGAACATCATTCCTCTATTCTGCGGCCTCCCACGTGCCTTTTACGACTAATATCTCAAAAGAATTAAGGCAGATAACTTGAGGCATACATACATGTATGCATGATGCATTAAGTTCAGTCGACCTTCGACCTTCGTTTTTTCGTCGAGTCAGTAGAACTTCTTTTACCTGAAGTCTCTACCTCCTCTCGACAGTTTCCTAGAATTTCTAGAAACAGAATTTCTAGAAGGAGTTATCATTTTAGTGAAATGAAAACAAATGACTGTGTTTTAATTAGACCAAAAATTCCGGCCTCCATTGCCGGAAATTTCCAGTGGTGAATCGGAAAAGGGAACAACTGACCGGAAAAAAAGAAGACAACCACGCGAGATGTACCTAAATTTCAAACATTTCCGACGGAGAACTTCCGTTCCGTTCGATTTTCCTCCTGGCATATACATAATTTTCGGTCATGTTAAATGTTTCGTACTTCGAAAAAGCCACTATTTTCGAATCTTTCCAAGGAAATTCCCTTACCATTTGCCTACAGTTTCGAAAGAATTTCTGGTTGTAAGAAAAGGGTCAAGATTTCCCTCTTTAAACTGGGCTATTACTTATTCAGAAAAAAATATTAATAAACTATTTCTTATCAAACTGTGGCTGACGAAAAGTGGCTTTTGTTTAGCAAAGGAGAATTATTTAACAAATAAAGAAGCCTAAGCCGTGTATTACACTGTGATAAAACACGACAGGCATTTGAGAACACGAGGGAAATGTAGAAAACACGAGCGGCAGGCGAGTGTTTCTCGAGTGTTCTCAAATGACTGGAGTGTTTTATCACCGTGTAATACACGGCTTAGGCTTCTTCATTTGCTTTATGATATAGATTTTACGCGCGCAAAACAATAAAACACGCTTTTTCTATGTTTTATACTCTGATAAACATAGGTTTTTGACCAATCAGAGCTCGCGCAGGGTCCTATCTATGTTATAAACAAAAATGAAAACAGTCCGATTAAATGAAACCCTTTTTCTGTTCATAGTGTTGGCATGTTGGCCTTATTTGGTAAATAGACTTGCAACCCGTTTACGTACACGATATCTATCTCAGATGGTGCAATGCAATTGTGTTCAAAGATAGAAAACAGTTTTTTGCCATGCAATTACGCCAGGTAATTCAGTAAATTTTGTTATATTACCTTTGGAAAAGGCTTTTCCACTCCAGCTGCGCCAAGATTAAAAAAGCCGCTCAATAAAGTGTAGGATTCAACAAACTCTCGCGATGGTGCAATTCACCACCTCTCAGTACTAAATTCTGGCCATGAATCCTCCTCGAATAACCATCTCTGTTCAGAGTCTGTTTCTCTATCTGGGTAGTTATTGATAGTTCCTCTTTGTTCTTTAGTTTGCTCGATCGATTCTGAGCTCATTTTCGTTTCGAAACAGTAAAATTTGCTGTCTTGATGACAACAGTCGCGATGCCAGGTCGTAAACAATTCAGTTTTGCAAGAACACAAAACCTTGGTTCATAGCCGGTTTTGTGCCAAGAATATCTTGTTCGACTCCGCAATTATCTTGGATCTACCCACCAACCTTTCAGTCCTTCGTAACAATTTCCCAGAGTACAGATGACTTTTGAGGAGACTGTTTACCAAATGATTCGGAAGAAAAATAGTTGTCGCCTTCACTCCCTCATTCAACACCGCGGCGACACCGCGCCAATATTTTGCCGCCTTTTCTTACAGTCGCGTCGAGTAAGTCACACTGAAACGTCCACGAGTAGATTTATTTATAGTGAAGAATCAATCGGATCCGCATTTACCAAAGAAGATAAAAAATGTGAAAATTTCCTATTTTCAAAAATAGCTCACAATCTGTCTTACGGAGTTTTGGTTAAATTTGGGTGAAAGTTTAGTCGGAAGAAATCCCAATATTTTTATTTTCTGAATTTTTTAGGTAGGGTAGCACTGGGAGACTTCAGAAAAACGGCATTTAAACTGCCATTGCATTTGGTCGTTCATTCTGGCTATTTAGCAACGTTTGTCGCTTATAATGACGAAAGATAAAACAACTTGGAACATTTACAAATCAAGAGGTGAATGTTGTGTTTTTTTTCTCCCTCAAAATTTTAATAAGCCACCCGTCTTAGACCGACCAATCACTCGTCTTCCTGAATAAATATGGCCGTATTCCAACGAACCAAGTAATTATTGTGATACGCAGAAAAATGCCTCATTTAACTCAGGCTTCCTGTTCTTATTATTGCTGCGGTCGCTGAGGAAAAAGTACAGCGATCGTTGCGATCGCAATTGGGGAAAACTCTTTCGCGGTCGTAATAATAACCGCTTCCAGCTGGGGCCAGTTGTTCAAAGGCTGGATAACGCTATCCACTGGATAAATCACTATCCAGTGGATAGCGTGGTTTGTTTTGTTAACACTTATGTACTGGATAGCGATTTATCCGCTTGATAGCGTTATCCAGCCTTTGAACAACTGGGGCCAGGACTTTAGTTAGCTGGGGCGCCAGATATGTCTAGGATTGAACGCTAATGAGATTCAAATTCCTTATGATAAGCATCACAAAGTGTACTCATTGATAAAAAGTCACCTAAACACACAAAATTTAGTCAAATATGAAGTAGTATGAAAATTTCAAATAACCCTGTCAAATATAAAGTACTAATTAAACAACACTTGTGTTCAATCCTGGACATAAGTGTGGGGCGCAGCAAAAAAAACACGGCGGAGCGAAAACAGGCGGGACAGACTTGGTGGGCTTCTCCCCCATTTTTTCGTGCGCTCTTCGGTGCTGTACCCAACTGGAAGAGTAGCAATCGGTTGCGATGAAAAACATACCACTGCATCATTGTTTTATGCAGGTCCTCTCGATTATTTTTTTCATTGTACGTAGCAATCGTGGCACGTAGAAACTGGCATCATTCGGATCGCTCAACTTTCTCTATGATCAAAACGATCGTAACAGCTGTACGGCCGATCATATGGAAGCGGCCTTTGTTAACCATTGTCATTTATCTGAAAAGAATCTACATTTTACCGAACTATGTTTGACTAAAATCGTGTGGCGATTAATGAAATTTACCATAGGAGAATAATTATAATAGTAATAGTGGAATAAAAACTGTGCTATATTTAACAAAATGGGATTATCAGAAAAACAAGAAAAAAATTAAATTAATATCATACGATACGGTTACAAAACAAACACCGTAATCTTTCATGAATACAAAATAAGTACAGAAATGCATCCCGATATACTGTGATATACTCGCTCAGTTCCGAAAGCTTGGTTCATTAAACGCATGCTCATTATGTGCGCCACAAAGCAAGAATCCATTTAATGCATTTACCAACAAAATGGCCAGCTGGTTTACAAGGTTTTTAGTGGTTATATATCGACGTTGATGTTGATTAATTGATGATCGCGCTGTGACATATTTAACAAGATTTTAAAACACTAATTTCCTTTGCTTCATAACTTGGCCATTACAGCAAACTGACACCTTGGCTTCATTTTATAAGGTGTGGTAACCGCGGGTCTTAGAGTCTCGTTTTTTTAGCGGTTATGTGCGTCATCTCGCAGTCTCTCTCTTTTTTTGCAAGGCTAAGAGAGTCTCATGGTGCCGATGCACTTTTCGTATATACATTTAT
Organism: Platygyra sinensis; assembly: GCA_019787425.1. Classification (NCBI taxonomy): domain Eukaryota; kingdom Metazoa; phylum Cnidaria; class Anthozoa; order Scleractinia; family Merulinidae; genus Platygyra; species Platygyra sinensis. The sequence continues at coordinate 48,666 of JAHPZR010003795.1, forward strand.
GTACACTTGCTTTCAGTGTTACGTGCATAGGAAACATCTTTCGACCATTTTTCGTCATCTTTTGGACATGCTCAGTGTAAACGGCGGAAAGACGGTTTAACTGTGAAACCGGCACTTTTTGGTTATTAGCAGAAGGAAAGCTCAAATGGCTGAAGAAGGTTGCGGACTTTGCATGTTTCCCGATTAATGTACGGGATAATTCAAACGATTGTAGTGTAATCAACCGGTTTTCAATTGAGACCTCCGGAAGAATTGGGCCGCTGCCGCCGGCTTTTAATATTCGCAAGGCGTAAACGTTCAATTCTCTTGGAATGACTTACTGATACTCCTAACTTTAGTTTCATGGCAAAAAGATCCCTCTTTCGTCTTTGACCGTAAAGAAGTCAGTTGGGCTTACATTTTTGACGTAGGCCAGGATACATAGCATGTCGAAAGATGCCACCCATCCATGCACGTCAAACTAAAAGCATGTTAGAACTCAAGCATCTCGAGTTGCTTTTAAAATTTTTGGAATCAAAGTATCGGTTTGGCAATATGTCTCGGGCTCGCAAAGGAATATGCTAGTCTCGCCTTCTCGCAAAGGCGACAGGAAGTCGATCTCGCATGTACTATCAACCAACCCTTGATAGTCTCATTTATAATGGCTACATATCAGTATAAAAGAAAGTATCTGTCAGTACTCACCAAACCGTACGCTCAGCACAATTTCTGTCTTCGCAAAGGATGAAAATGTATTTCTGGTACAGCACAGTAACACGGTAGCAAATACGCGATGTCCAGCAACTCACACAGTGAAGCGCGCGGAGCTGCACAGTAGCACGGGTCATGTGATTTTCTCAGCCTGATAAAACGCACTTTAATTACGGTCCTTTTCGAAGTGTATTGGTTAAATGAATGCGCTAAGAACAAATCAGCGAAAAACGAGTCTTCTTCTGAAGAATTTCATGTGTCTTCGTTTCAAAATTCTGTCAATAATAATAAGCTCTACTTATTATTAATGTTTTCTGACTTTTTTGTGTCGACTTCAGTATTTTAAGAGTGCTATCAACCCGGGTATCAGCTGTTTGACTTACTAGTTCAAAACACGCCTTGCATCTCAATTGCGTCTCAAAATGGCTATCCTTCGTCTGGTTATTCCTACTGAAAGATTTAGTTGGGTTGAAATGCTGCTGCGTGCTGAATTGCAAAACTTTCTGAACCTAGAGATAGGAAAGACAAAACGAGTTTTACTGACAACAGAGGATTAATAATTGGAAGAAAATATATATATATTTTTTGTTTTTAGAGTTAAATCCGCATTTAAGCCCATGGGCTTGTGTGATTTATATATTATTT
>JAHPZR010003795.1:57500-60000 GCA_019787425.1 Platygyra sinensis
GAGTTTGTTCGCCCAAGAGGATGGAATACCATTCTCTAAAAATCCACAATGACCTCCTTTGTCTGTTGTTACCAGAAAAAGATTGGACGAAGTTTTAAAAAGGCTAAAGGGGATTGTATCTTTAGTGCAGATGGGATCATCCAAAGCACTCACACAGAGTACAGGAATGGTAATATTTGTGACGTTGCGCATTGGATCATTGTATCTCCAATACTCTTCCAAGGAACTGTACTGATTTAGTTTCACGAAAACCCGTTCATCCAGTTCTTTAATGTTCGAACTTTGGAGTGCGAGATTATAATTGATCACGTTTCCTAAGCAGGGGTGCTGACGCAAGATAGATTTAAGTTTTAACGTCCAAAGCCAGTTGTAGGGCTCGGGTGCACTTTTAGAGGTAAAGAGCCCCTCAGCATCATAACAGGGCGAGATACAAACTGCGGCATTAAGTTGTGTCGCCGCACTAGTTTCTCCCAAATACGACAGCAGAAGCCCTGAGCCTGTAGAAAATCCGATGGCAAATATTTCCGAATATGGATACATGTGGCGGATGAATTGCACAGCCTCATCTAAGTCGCGCGCATCTCCAAAACTTTGCAAACGGTATGTTGATAAAGAAGTCCCGCCATGGCCGCGCCGGTTGAAAACCACCGGACGAAATTTTCGAGCCAAAGCCATTTGGCAGGCGGCGGCCATATCTGCAGCCGCGCCGGTCAAGTCCGGAATAAGTAACATAACTGGGCTCATTTTAGTCAGGGTTTTGTCATCTACCGCCAGCCAGTCCAAGGCGACCACTCCTTTGTCTGCCATTTGCAAGTATTCGCGATTAAGCTCCAGTTCTTCCTGCCACCATGAGCAGATCCAAGGCAAAAGTGTCTGAATATGGCGATTCCTTGCCCAAAATGTCGGCCTAAAGTCTTCATTCAGTCGCTTGCACCCTTTTTTTATAACGACACTTATGCGCGACTTCTTGTAGTACAAACATGGCTTGAATTCCTGATGGTTCTGGAAATACCGCACGTACAGTAAAGTAACAACAACAATGAATACCAGCAACATCGCAGGCAGGCACATGCTGAGGCAAAACCCGACCAATACAAAGACGCTTTCTAGCCACAGTTCTGTGTAGCAGAAATGCGGCACAGCGGATCCCAGGATTTTCATTCACAGCGGCTCTCAGCAACGTTATGCAAAGTAGTCTGGAAGTACTTCAAAACATCTGGAAATGTATACATTTGTAGCGGCTGCAATCTGTCAAAGTAAGTAATCATATTGACGTTAGCATAATTCACCTTTCCGTCTCGCTGCCTGAGAAGCTAATAAACAGAAGCTATGGAAATTTTTGGAAGTTCCAGCAACTTCTTCGATCGCATTTCGTTATCATGCATATCGTGCGTAAGGCACTGTGCTCCCAAAGCAATGTGGTTCTGTCTCCTTGAAAATGTAAGCCGAAAATATGAATATATTGATTTAAAAACTTGAGGTCAAACAAAAAGAGTCAAGAAATAAAATAAACCGACTCGATGTTATTGCATGCCCGGTCGACAAGTAAAGATGGAGGATTTTTGAACTAGTTTTGCTTTTATTGCTTCACGAATGAATAAAAAACTGCGCGAGTTGCTGTAAAGTCTATAAAGGTATGTCCACTGGCTGCCTCAATGGCTACAATAGGTTTTGTTTGTAGCTGACAATACAAAGATCCATTAGTTAACTGTCAAAGCAGGCTGCCTCCACGGTCGCTATAAACATGTCTGTGTCTTGTAAAGCCTTTTTTCACAAAAGCCGCGAACTAGATGAACGCAAGTAATGTCTGATTGACGCTAAGAACAAATTGAAAAAAGTCTTTCCAGGAGCTCATTCTTGGGCCAAACAATCGACTTTGCAAAGGAGTTTTTGCACTGTCGCGTTTAGATGTCATGTTTCACCGGTTGTTGTGTTTTGAAGGAAAATCGGGGTCATCAGTTTGAAGAGTTTTATAGATAAAAATAATTGTGAATATAAATACCTTACGATGTGGCAGACAGCATTTCTTCGAATCGACTGAGCAAGAAATCAAGCGATTTGCAGGGCGCAACGTTCAGTCGCCCCGATCTCGCTGCCTTGAACTGTTTAATATGCAAAACGAAAGTATGTACTTAATATGGACAAAAGTGACGTGATTATATCAAGAAACTTACAAGACATGTTTGTCTTAGAAGACAGAATGCACTCGTATTATTCAGGCATGTTTATTTACCAGCGTCCGCCTCGACAGAACATTTCACTGTGCTCAGCATTCTACCCAATCATGGCTTTTTGCTAGTAAAAGAAAAATCATTTGAAATAGAAAGGGCCGGATATCCACTGACGCAATTAACATGGCTGTCAGAAAAATTATGCACGTCATCTTGAATTGCCTAGAACAATTCTGCCTGCAACTGGAAACAATCCCTGCTCGGGTAACGTTATTTTTTCCCAGTTTATCGCAAAAACACAAATTTCTATACACAAATGTATATCGACG
>JAHPZR010003795.1:65000-80000 GCA_019787425.1 Platygyra sinensis
CAAGATTAAAACAAATCATTTTTGTTTTCGGTGAAATAATGCCAGTGAAATAGAGCTTACCTTAAACGTGATTTTTTTCTTGGAAATTATTTATCCCGCAAATTACAAGCACGAGCCGGATAGTCGCGGTTGAAGTGTGCTTGTAGAGCTCAAAAATCGGATGTGCAGTGTTTAGGAGTTAAGGGCTAGGGCTTTTGAGTGCGGCGTCGCATCAACTGACCATACTTTCAACTTGCTTGAGTTGAAACGACGATCAACGAACATATCATTATGCTAATATGCAAATCACTGACAAATAGATGTTTCCGTCAACGGTCGAAGCGAGTTACGGGATAAAGACAACAATGTCGCCATTAGCCAATAGAACTGCAGTCCCCTTTTTTGTTCACCTCTTTTTGCTTTTGCATCCATCATTCGGCTCACCTTCGCCGAGTTGCGTTTGAAAAGGACCCGCATGTGTTTTGAATTTTCACACTGGCCAATTGCGCGTGTAGCAATTTTTAAACAAACCGGTAACTCGCCAGACTCCGACATTGTATTATTGACTTCTGCTTTCCAGACTTGCAAATATCGCGACTTTTTCTGTCAGATTTTATTTGCACAACTAAAGTACTGAGGTCTGTTTTGGAGAACCAGTCCCAAACTAGAGATCATGAATAACTCTCCCAACTGACTATTATACAAATCTTTGGTTGTTTGTTGTGAGAGTCTGTTATTGCATCAATACAATGCCCATGGCTTTCTTTAGTACAGTTACCGGCTTCAGCTGTACACTGACAATGATCGACAACTTATGAACAGTCATGCCTTACAATTCATTCAGCTTTCGTTTAAAAGTCATATTTGTACTCGATATCGAATTCGTACTCAAATCTAAAGTTCCCCGATGTGGCTGAGTGTTGCTATAACAACATACAAAGTCGTCGCCTCTTCGGAATGCACGTGCGAATTTTGATTGGATATTAAATGGCGACACTCGGGAACTTTAAGCTCGGCTGTACAAGAGTATAACTGGTGAACTCTTGCGCCAGCTGCAGTTAATGAGTCAAATTCTGCAACAACATTTGCGGCAGTGTAGGCTCATTGTTGCAGTTTGAGACCGTAAGCAACTTTGTAATGTTAGCGGTAAGCTATATGGAAAGATTGAGACAGTTTTGCAGCCACAAATTTTAATATTGCTCTTGCATTCTTCTTTTCAATCAACTCTCTTTCTGTGATTTGCAAATGACGCAATGATGGCATGCCACTATAAAAAAAAAAAGAAGCAACGATAGAGACTTCTTCGTAAATTGAAGACAAACTAGAATGCCAAAATGAACTGACCATCTCGAAAGCCAGTGTTAATAGACCACGTTCGGTGTCTTAATATTTTAAAATCGCTCCGAGGTTTTCAGGACAAAATTTAGTGCAATTTTGTTAAGTTCCTTTTGTCCCTCAATTTTTCGCAAAAGAGACATGGATACAAAGAACACACGGACCAAATATTGAAGTTTGTCCTGAAAGTCTCGAAGGGATGTTAGAATATTGATACATCATACCGAACGGTCGCCTTTCAAGTTGTTCAGGAAATCGACAGGAAGTCATTGATACTCGTCACTGAAGATTTGACAAGAATGGTACAATCCCTGTTACACTTAACCTTACGACCACGCAACAGAAATCGTTCGGTATAAAATCGACTTAAAAATAATCCCCCGTACCTTGTGTGTGCATAACTACAATGTGCCCCGTTATAAACGTAATGCGAATTCTTAAGTCGAGAGACTAAGTTAATTTTCAGCCTGAAACTTCTACCGTCTGACGCATGCGAAGTACCACTTTCCCTTCTTAATCTCGATTACCCTCAGGCCTCTTGAATTTGAATTTGCCTTTTAGGACACTGCTGAGAACAAATAGACGGGGCTTCAAAACTAAGCCAAAGGTCGATCTAAACACAACTGTGACTAACAGATTAACCTACGCATTACAGAGTCGCAATCAGAAAAACAATTAGGCGATTCTTTTCCTAGGTATTTAGCAGTGTTTTACTATCCCACTATCTCCCTTAAAAAACCCAACAAAAACGACAAAATTGGCTGAGGAAGTGCTTCGGTTTGCCGAATACCGGCTACGGGTCTGCATCACGAAATACATACGTACTGTACATTGCCAGAAAAACGGAAGGATGTAAGATGATTGCTCAATTGTTAACTAACGTTTGAAGTAGTTTAGTGCTAAAAACTCTGTTTTTCAGGAACATGGTATCACAGGGATATTTGTGATATTTTTGATGTGAAATTATGGAAGACTGCCAAAAACAGACGAAACACTTACCACTTAGCGACTTCAATCATGTTTTTCATGTCCTTGCTGTTTCCGCTAATTGCTCCCATACATGGACACGAATACAATAAACTCAGGTTCACTATGCCAGCAATACCCATATTTCCTCTGATCTTACAAACTGCACTGACGTTCGAAACATAAGCAACATTTGTTTGCCAGCACCTACAAGGGTCTCGTATAAGGTCGGCGCGTAAAATCCATCGTGGAGAGAATTGAAAATTAGGAAAATGACCGAGAATTACCGCAGTTGCCATATCGGCTTTTTTTACACACAAGGAAATTACAATTTGCATAAAAATTGTAACTTAATAAACCAGTATGGCCTTTGACGTCACACTAACATGTTCTCAGGGTTTGAACTTTTGTTCATTTACCTTAAATAGTTTATTTGACGCAGGCGAAAATGAGTTATTTTGTCTTCTACAAAGTTAATGTGCATTTAAACGACACGTTCATTTTCTTATCGCAGTTACCTGATCTGTGATGTTGACCGGCCGCTGTATCCAGATATCTATGCCCGGCGGCAACATATCTCGGCTTGGAAGATGAAAAGAAGTGAGATTGAGGACTTTGATGAGGAAATACATTACAACGTTTTGTCCATTCTTGAGAACTTTACGTTAAATTTTACCGCAGAATGAAAGACGAAATTCCTCTCTCTGGATTTAGTAACTGTTATCGCCCTTATCTGTATAGGTTCGACCTTTCGCGTTTTCGTGATCTCGCGGTACTGAACGAAACTCCGGTAATATTGAACCACAACAATTTTATAACCAGTTGTCAATCTTTTGGAATGAATGCCACTTTGGCAAGGTTTTCAACCAATGAGGATCTCGATCGATGTTACATACTCAAACGTTCTGCCAAAATAAAAACATCCTCTTTTGCCTTCACTGTTAGTTTTACCAACTGGACATTGCATTAAACATGTTAAATGTCTAAGATTAAAAATTACTAGTTATTTCCTTCCTAGCAGGTTAGTGCCTCATGCAAAGCCAAATAGAGATCATTTGTATTATCATAGATATCTCCAGTCTTAAATAACTTTTATTATATTCTATTATTTTCATCCATCGATTATAAATGACGCGAAGAAGTTTGACAACTTGGCAGACTTAAGAGAAACACCCGCGTGAAGGCCTTTGGTGGTCTGCCTCGTCCTCAGTGAAGGGTTCCTTAACTTCCGCTCAGTCTCTCCAAAGCGCTGGTTGAAAAAATATTTTGTGGAGAGTTCGGGGAAAGAAAGGTAGTCGAGGAAATTCTATCAGGGTGAAAATATAGTCAGTTCCATGTACATTTCAACGCAACGTACCGTGCAACTCAGACCAAAACGATCTGACGAGCAACGCCTGCAATAATCAGTGCTTCAAGTAAAAGGTTGGACTGGCTGAACCGGCGAAAAGTCTTCAAATACTGAAACATGCGATGTATTCAAGCTTTAGCTTGAGTAAGCTGTTGTCAACTTTTCAAGTAGAGATATGTTCGTTGACCGATAAAGGCCAGTATATCAAACAAAGAGGAGTTTTTGTTTATTTTATTTTCCTCTCCAGCTGGTCTAAAGATAATTACTCTGCGTTTTTTTTTTTTTTCTTGACATGGCTTTTAAATATAAAGCGAAATTAAAAATACAGTTGTACATTTCCTGAGTCTTTCTAGTTAGTGTTTACATGCCGTTGGTATGGTTTATGGCTCAATATTATTAAGTTTGCCAGAACGAAAGTCGTTGAAGTGAGATTTGATCACAACAAAACAGCTTTCGACATCACGTGACCAACTAATTCAAGAAGGGAAAACACGAAATTCAGAGAATTCGAGCTCTTTGGCTTTTATCATATACTCAACTGCAATAAAAGATTCTTAATACAAAAAACTCTCAAATATTCAAATGAGCATGATCTTAAGGAGTATTATATTCCTCCAAACAATCACTCGAAGTAATTTTCTTTTCAAAGCTCTTGATAATCTGCGTACCTACCCCTTTTAGTATACAGTGTTGTTCAAGTGCATTACTGCAGTTGTTTGTTTAAACGATCTAACTTTTCCGCCTTAAAGCACTCGCTTGAAATTCATTCAGATTAACAAATGTTAAAAAGGCATCTCTCCTTAAAACTGCACAAGAAAGTGTGCTTCAAATTATCACACCACGCCGGTGAATAAATTTAACTATCTTTTAACGGCTAGCGAATAAATTCTTTACTCAACCGTGCGACCTTTTGCGCTCATTTATTTTACTTTATTTTTTTTGGCATGTATCGTCAAGGAGACGATAAAACAGTAGCAAAAAGAATTTTGGAAACCAAGGATTTAAAGGATTATAAATCCTAAAAGTAATATCCATGATATTACTACAGCTTAGATATATCGATGTGAAAAAGAAAAGATGCTTTTACTAATCCTTGGTAAATTTACATGTAAAGCTGTCATAGTCTTTCAACCGATTTTCTCGCCAATAGGAGACGCGATAAGAATGTATTCGCTGATTGGTCAATTGTTGTGAAGTCCAAACCTGATTGGTCACAAATTTATGTATGCATTTAAAGTAATCCTGGCATGATTTCGTGTGGGCCGGCTTACTGTCTACGTTGGAAAAGAAAAATAAATCACTTTCCGACCCGAATTTGTTGACTGGCAACGAAAACATGCCTTTTGAGTAATATTGGCTTCGCTTGCTTATTCGGTGTGAGTCAGAACATGGCGTTAGGTATTATATATTTGCCGTATCAGTATCCGATGAAATCGAACAAAATATAAGATTCAAGACTATTTAAGGCGCAAATCAAACTATCGCCCGGTTTTGATGGCAAAAAAATTCAGGACTAAGTGATCGGCTTTTAACCTGAAGCTTTTTGTTTTAACGACGTCATTTCCTTTCTCCTTTGTCAGCAAATATAATTCATTAGTTACGTGTATTGACAGTGCGAGCAAGCATGAATGGCTTTAAGGAAAATATTATTCCTTTTTGTGGGCTATATATTAAGTTACTGACAAATACCGTTAAAAGTAATGACTTTACCTTTCCGAGGACCCTTTGCTGACAAAGGGTAATGGTTTAGTCGGTAGCTACACATCGGTTTGTCAGTTCAAAGGACAATCCTCCTGCCGTGCGATTTCGGCGATTTTTTCCCGGCTGTTCCTAAAAATCAACCTATATGTGCGTTATTCGCGCCAAGCATTCGCAATGTAGAACACTTGACGCGACTTTCTATTAAATACGAGACCAAATTTGAATATTAAAGTGCTTTGGAGCATACTGTGCACAGACTAAATGTCTTGTTTTGCAGGCGACGACAAATCACACAAGTTTAAGTAACGTCAATTTGCGTCACCGTGGCAAAATGACACAATAGGTGAACAACAGATAAAGAGAGAAAATCACAGAGATGACGCAAGCCTGTTGTTAGCAATTCAACAACTACAGATGGGTAAATAATGGCCAGTTGATGAATATATACTTATTTGTTCAAGTCCAGACATTTCATACACAAATGATTGTCATGGTTACAATAAGCTGAGAAATTGAAGAAGAGAGAAATAAAGTTAGAAAAGTTGTTTTTCAAAAAATGATTGGTTCTCAATCTTCGTGTGGGATTTCGCTAATGCTTTAATTTTTCAGCGCAATCTCTTTATAAACCGTGTGTGTAAGCTATTAAAAACTGAGCGCAGTTTAAGAATTTCTCACTGGTAATTGTGGTAATTGAATATTTTCTTGAATGCACTCAGTTTAACACAGGTGGAGTTTCCCATGTCAAAATCCAGCCTAATTGGCTGCATGCAAAACACATTTTGACACGGTTTGGCTTGTTTCGTGTATACAAGCAAGATTTACGTATTCTGATTTTCAACTAAGGAGCCAACTGGCTCCCAAGATAATAATGCTTCAGATAAAAAGTCAACGCTTCCTCAGTTAAAATCCTAATTCGGGTTTTTCATTATTGATCAGTCACAAAACCTTTCAGTGACAGCAGCCAGCTACCAAAATAGACTAGTCAGACATCGGGCAATTGTAGCAAATTTTCTATTCTAACTAATTTTTATTACAGATTTATATCTGGTATCGAAAATGACTATGTTCCCCTTCTGAGAAGAAATATAAAACTCAGACGTCTTTGCCAGTATGAATGGACACTGCTATTGCCTAACCACATTTCAAGAGTAATAAAGAGTCGGGATCTTCCTCGCCCACTGATTACGCAAGCACGGAAGCTAAATAGTCACTGAACAGTACGAGATTGATTTTGTTTCTCTTTGGGGATTTGAGATAATATGATTATGTTGCCAGACAAACTGATGTATCCCGATATTTTCGTGTTCAGTCTTTATCAATCGCGTCTGGGTTTAAATTAGTCTTCTGGTCTGAAAAGATCAGGTTATTTGTAGGCGGGCTCTCTGATATCGGGCAGGCTCCATACATTTTAAATTAAAACAATGAGATATATTCTTAATTAGTCTCCTAAACAAATTAAATCGTGGCCAGTAATCTGCTTTATATTAAACAATCCTTGCTGCGTTAGCCACGGGCACGTATGATAAACTGCCCTATTTTTTGGTGTTTTGGTATTTTAATTTTATCTTTTTTCAAAGGGTCTTGAAATCAGCATACAAGTGAAGAATTTTAAAGAGGCTCAGTCACGGTATTTTGAGTTATTTTGAGCATCGACAAAATTACCGTTAAATTGAAGGAAACCTAAAAAATAAGACTTTACAAAGATAGAAAAACATCAAAGAGACGATAAAAAACCGTAAAGGAACAAGGATGGTTAAGGATGGAGAAGATTGACACGGATTGCAAACAAGGAAATTTGTAGTCCAGTCCCTGAACTCTCCTTTCTTCCCGCCCTCTATATAGGGGCTGAACCCGGGTGGGCGAAGGAAGAGTCCAGGATAACTTGCATGCGCATGCTCAGAACGAACCAATAAAAAATCACTAGGGATCAACCACGCTGCTCGCGTCAATGTGTCGCGCAATGCCTTTTTCAGCTCGCGCTCTCAAAAAAAATTTCTTTGACGTTGATTCTGTGTGGTAAATTAACCATAAAAAGCTAAAAATCGAATTATGGTTTATCGTGGTCTGTACTCTTATCGACAACGAGTACGCGGCATTACTCATTGTTTCTGCATGTTGAGCGAGTTAGCAAAGGTCAGTTTGAAAGAAAGTCTGACGCGTACAAGTAGTTCATTTGCATAACGCAGCGCGTGCACTTTCAAGTCCAAGTCGGTGTTTTCAATTGTCGACAAATATTTCTTTCGTTCTCTTTTCTATTGAGGTAAAAACCAAATCGAATGTGGTTTAGCGTGGCACTGGTGAATTCCTCTGATTTGTTGCTTGTGTATCATTATTCAGAAAATCGCGCCACAAGCCAAATCTGGTTAGTACTTCCAAATATGGTTTTTCCCCCGATTTAGGGGAAAAAAATGGCGGCGTTCTGAGCATGCGCATGCAAGTTATCCTGGACTCTTCTTTCGCCCGCCAGGGTTCAGCCCCTATATAGAGGGCGGGTGACTGGACTAGGAAATTTGAAAAGTTTAGCTAAACTTTTCAAACCGTTCAACCGTGACTGAGCCCCTTTAAGAAAACGATTGACAACACTTTTCAATTTAAAAAACATGTTTCAACAGAAACTTCTGTCATCTTCAGCCATTCAGTACGAAGCGATGGAAGTTGAATTTATAATAAGTAGAAAATGCTAATGTAATAGCCCTTTTCACGGTTAATTTTTCTCATTTGCATTACAATGTAATCCAACGTGAATGCGAGGCAATTTCGGGCTAAAAGTGCGAAATAGCCCGAAATTGCCTCGCATACATGCTAGATTTTATTGTAATGCAAATGAGGAAAGCTAACCGTGAAAAGGGCTATTAATAGTAACAACAGAATAAAGCAAAGCATGAAAGTGAAAGAATAGCTCTTTTCACGGTTACCTTTTCTCATTTGCATTACAATAAATTCTAGCATGTATGTGAGGCAATTTCGGGCTATTTTGCAGTTTTAGCCCGAAATTGCCTCGCATCCACGTTGGATTACATTGTAATGCAAATGAGAAAAATTAACCGTGAAATGGGCTATTAAAGAGAAATTTTAGATTAACATGGTGTAATTTTTGATTGAAAGGGTTTTTTCTCTCTCTCAATATGAATAGCCTCTTTTATCTTAAGTTGAAAAGTAGTTGAGGCGTGATCCAAAACTTCAGCCCGCGTAGCAGCCGTTTCCTTTCCTTTCCAGGCGGAGATCGAACACGCGAGCAAAAAAACGAGCGAGTGAAGGAGCACGCCTGGGGTGAGCAAAAAATGGGGGAGAAGTGGGGAGGGGTGAGCTCCTTATTTTTTGCACTCCCTCCCATTTTCGTTCCCTTCGTGTAAGTTTCTGGAAACGCCTGCTACGCAGGCTACCAAAACATGAAAACAATCTGCTGAACAATAGGCAAGACAATGTTGAGAATTTTGTAGATGTTGGAAAGTGTGAGAGGCCCTATCACTGGCTAAATGCTCCTTCACAGGTGTGGAAAAATGCTGGACCGTTTCGCCGACTTAAAGAACAGGCATTACAGCCTGCACACGTAAACTTGTAAACCACACATGAACGGAGGCCGCCAGGGATAGAGTCTCTTGCACCAAACATGTTACCGATCTTAAAAGAAGAAAAAACTAGTTTGATGTTTTATTTTAATCATTGCAATAGCGCATGATCAAATGGCGAATCTGAGTGATAACAGAAAAATGGCCTACGCAAGGTAGCTTGAAATAAAACGTAGGTGAAGTGGTGGGAAGGGAGCCCTGAGGGCAATTATTGCTTTCGGTCCCAGAAATGTAACGATTTATGACCCTTAAAATTAGATGAGCAGGAGAAAGATTCTTTTTAAGGATATCCATAAGCTTGCCGGTTATGTCCTCGTGAAATCCTAACTAGGTGTTATTAATCTTGCATTGTAGGCCCTATTAACGAGAGTTTTGATGAGGCCCACTTTATAAGAGTGCGAAGTAAAGCTAAAATAATTAGTAAATAAATAGTTGTTTTTTCACGTTGCCAGGCACCAACCAATAGCGTAGCTCCATATTTCTCTATATAAACCACACACAACCCACAATTCCTCGATTCGCTCCGACGAAGGGCTAGCGCTCGAAACGTCAGCTTTCGAATCTCTTTACGGTGGCTAATTCACATTATCAACTCAGTTGATAAAACCAAATTATCCTGTAATACTCCCACCGACGCAGCACCATAGTTTCTTTAGAAACTTACCCCCTCTAATTAGTAAATAGCCCAGTGAAGGTTTCCTCACGGTAAACTCTGCTTAGAGAAGAGTTGGGGTTATTGTTATCGATCAAGACGTCTAAAAAGGGCAGTTTTGTGGTTAACCTCTCTTTCCATGGTGAACCTAACGATGGAGGTGCCTTGAATTGAAAAAAATGTAATGACAAAATGTAATGGCATCGTGCTCTGAGTAAAAAAAAAAGTTAAACGTGACTTCTAAAGCGGAGAAAGTCTTGCTTTAAACAGTCTTACGGTCTAGCTAACCTCATATGTAGGCTCACGGTTGAGTACAAGCATGCGCTGCGTGACCGCGAGCGCGAAATGGGCATCTCTTCACTCCCTCTTCACTAGACTCCTTCCCGCCGAATTGCTTTGGTCTTCGTCGCTCGCACGCGTGATTCAAAGGTGGGCCGGCTTGCAGGCTAAGTAGGGGGAGCCCCTGATATTGGATGAGTTTCATGTATTAAATTAAAACAAAAAGACTTTAAGTCACTTAGACAAATGAAACTGTGGATAATCTGTTTTATCTTGATGATTGCTGCCTAAGCCACGTAGGTATTTTAATTTAATTTTTCTTCATCGTTAGACTGAAGCGTCAACCCGGCCCTCGACCAAACGGACACGCAGGTAGGCGCAGGTTGAAAACTTTGGTCGCCCTGCCCCCAAGTCAGGGAAAAGGCCCGTGGAACGAGGTTGGTCATCAACTCGGAGCGGTAACGGAGCAAAACAGTGTAACATAGTTACAATTTTTATACGCACTACCCTCAAAACAAGGAGGTTATCAAAGAGGGAAACATAGTAAAGAAGGGACAACTTCCCTATTTTCTTCTTTTTCTTCTTCTCCTCTTCTTTCTATTTTCTTACGATCTCATCCGGCCCAGGGGCCCGTTTCTCGAAGCTCCCGGTAAATACCGGGCCCGTTAAGCTGTTTTGTTTTCCATTCCAGATAGGAGTTTCAAAAGCTTTGAATATTATACAGTAAAGCTCTTAGCTAAAGAAACAACATGGACTTTATTAGAGTTCAGAACACACCCTACTTTTCTTGAGATTTTGATTTCAAAATCTGATTTCGGGCCCGTTAAAGGAGCACTGTCACAGGAGTTTCGCTGTTTTCACCTTCATTCGTTGCTGAAATCTTTACCTGGTACCTTTACTCGTTCCCAAAATGCTCAAATGGACTAACAGAAACATATCAAACGAATGGTGGCTCAGAGAGCACACCATAATGAATTTCTGGCAATATTTTCAAGGAATGGCTCTAGAATTTGTAAAAAATTGGCAAGTTTTTTCAAATTTCAATCCATTTCCATCCTTGCCATGCTAAGCGATAGGCAGCAATAAATGGTTTCGGTGTAGTGATAAAGTCCTAGGTAACAAAACTGCATCGTTAGTTTTGGGTTTCCACTGCCGTGATGCAGGAGCATATTTCGGCATTGTAAAATGCTAAAAGACCGTGACAGTGACTTAACGAAGCTAGTGTGGGTACTAGGCTCCTCTCGTTCAGCTAAGAAGGTTAAGAAGGCGCGGTAACTCAGCAACTTCACAGAAACTCACAAGTCGATAATTTTATTGTTTTGCTAATTCCTCGCATTTGTCTGTAAATATTATTACTGGTCAAGATGGTAAGTCTTGTGGCAGAGACTTTTGATTCTGACAATCTGCCTTATTTTTGCAGACAAAGTTATTACAAAAGAAACATGGTCTGTTTTCATTCGTAGTTTGGTATGTTTGGTGCTATGCCAAGGACATTCAATACACAGTTTCGCTGCTATTCGGTTGTCATGTTCCCAGGAAACGAGCGAAAAGATGTGGAACGCGGTGGTAAAAGTAAGTTTGATCTTTCCGTAGAGAACAGAAAATAACGCAATTATTGACTAAATGCTTCATGTAAGCTGACATCATTATGATGACATGTTCACTCTGGACTGTTTCTATAAAAAACGTCTACTCATGATGATATCTATGTTTAAGGACGGTGCCTACTATTGTCATTGCGCATACGGTCTGCGCATCTCGAGATACTCGGATTTCCTATGGGTGGTGCTTATAATACAGGGATATTTTTGCGCGGTTTAAAACTATGCGGAGAAAGTAGAACTTAGCAAGTGCTCTTGGTATCCAAAAAGAAAATTGGGGGTAACCACGCATTTTTCAGAGATAATTAACCTTCAATTGGTAAAAAACGCCATACATTGCTTTGTATTTTAAAGCTTTTTACAAATACTGCTGATTAATTATCTTCGAAAAATGCGTGGTAACCCCCAATTTTCTTTTCGGATTTCAATAGCACTCGTTATGATTTGCTTTTCCCGCATATTCAGTGAACCGCGCAAAAATACCTTTGAATTAGTAGGCACCGTCCTTAATCAACAACTTTATTTGGCCGTACTTTGTACAGCATGCAGCAAATTTAAAAGCCACAAATGCAAACCTACAATTTGTTTTCCACATTTATCTAACTTATCTGAGTTTTAGTAACAAGTAACAAACTGGCCCTGGTTGTTCAAAGGCTGAATAACGCTATCCACTGGATAAATCAATTTACAGTGGATATGCATATCCATGCTATCCACTGGGTAGTGATTTATCTGGCGAATAGGGTTATCTTTCAAACAAATCGACCAGACTGTTTGCACAAACAAGAGCGGGAAATAATGTCATCGGTATCCTCACTGATGAGGATATGGAAAATGACTCCGGTTGAGAATGTAGTTTATTTTATTACATAAACACCTGTAAAATACCAGGATTTCTCCTTTTATTAAAGAATCATATCTTCATCGCACGCAGTGAAGATACTATTTTTATCTTTCACATGTGAGGATATTGGTGTTGCCATAGTTACTAAATGATCACCATAGCTATGATTGCATAATCCCTTAAAAAGTACTTTGATATGTTGTGGAAATCTTTGGAAATCTTCGGAAAATGTCCGAAAAATGTTCAGAAACGTTCGCCTTACCTTCGGAACAATTTTGGAAAATCTTCGGAAATCTTCGGAAAGTGGTCGGAAATCTTCAGAAAATTGTCAAAAACGTCGTCATTAGCATGTTTATGTAATAAACAGAATATTACATACCCGCTTGTGAATATGAATTTTATCTTCTCGTGTTCATGGATAATGCACTGTAATGCCAACAGGTCACAATGAAATTTAAACAAAAATTGTCATTAGAGGATCACAATGGGAACTTTCTTTCAGATGATGCTGTATACATGTACATATATTGTTATTAATTAAAGTATTTTTAATTTTATTCTTTTCCAGTTATAATGCCTCCTTCAGCCTTGGATCAATTAAGTAAGGGAATGACTTCTCTAGTCTGTATAGCTATACCCTTCATAATATATCATCATCATCACCATCATCATCTTGTCCTTTTCCCTCAGGGGAAATAGGGCCTCATGATACAGTATATAGCGGATTATTAACCAAGCATGAGGTCAAGATAGCTAGACCTAATTTTTGGCCAAGTTCGTTTTTGCTTTCTCTTAGACTGAGACATAGTCAACCTTGATAAAAATGTAAAAAAGAATAAGGCCTGAGTATCCAGCATCTTTACACAACTTGATTTAGTACTAAAGGATTTATTATATGGCATGAAGAACACAATTTTCTAGTGTGGCACAGCGGTTAATGCACCCTGCGAGCAGTTGGTTTCAAACAAGAGTGACTGTCTGCTTTTCCATCAAGCATGCACGAATTTGTCATGCCCATGTGATGCATTTCATGTCAACTTCATTTGTCAATTAAATTTTCACTGGAAGTGTTTTGGTGCAAAGCAATACAAATTTCTCATCAACAGTGCTGGCAAAAGAACAATCCAAACCTTCATCAAAGTGTTCTATATTTCTAATTTGTCTAAATAGAAAGCCTAAATTTAAGGCTTTCTTGCTCTCTCTCTTGTGCAGGATTGCTGAGCTCACTGAACACAACACTTCAAACTACAATTTGAAACAATACAAGTATTAGATGTCATCAAAAGCAGGTTTCTAAAAGCTCCTTCAAGCTATTGGACGTCATCAAAACTAATGACAGAAGGGTTCTTAATGCACTAGAGGAAGAATTCCGGCAATGTACAGCACATGTACAGCACATGTACAGTCTCAAAGAATTATGAAATGCCTTTCAATATTGTAACCCAGATTTTTGCAGTCTTTGATTGCTGTACAGTCAGTTTGCTTAAATGCGGCACGTCCATGGCACTGGATGTCGGTTAATTCAAAAGAACAAATGGTTGCTCGTAGTGATTTCTCTCTCGTTTGGCATAGGAGAAACCAACTGCTCGCATGGTACAGGTAATGTAGAGTGGACAAGACGGCACTATCTTGGCTTTTCAGGTAGCCAATCACATTGCACTGACAGCAGGATTTGCTTCATCTTTCCTGCTTGCAGAGCGTGTGATGGGACATGCTAACAAGAAGTTCAGGTTCAGGCAGGGACTGACAGGGGTTCTTTTGATGTGCTCTTGATCAAACCTTTTTTTACCTGCCTGACTCTTCAAGTATCCCTTGGAGAGTTAAACTTAAATCTCTATGATAAGAAACTAAGGTGTACTGTAATAACAGGTATATGCTTCAAAAAAGATATGTATGGAGACAACAGTGCGCATCAGATGTTGCAGTTTCTGTTCATTCTGGTCTTTTGAGACAAAATTAAGAATCATTGATTAAATGTCAGTTGTTTATTCCACCGTATTAAAAGTTTACAGCAGTGCCCTGTATAGTTTCATGTTACTGTTTACATTCCATATCCATACTTCAAGGCTTCTTTATACTAGTAATACCAGCTGAGAATCAGAATGGCATTGGATTTCATGTGTTACGATAAAAATCATTATGCTTTCTCTCTACAGCTAGACTACACATCGTGTATCCCATGTTGTTTAAACTCTCCAATTCAAGGTCAGGAAGGAACACTCACTGTGGAGTACTAGAGTTTGTAGCTGATGAGGGCAAGATTTACCTGCCTTACTGGGTGAGTGGTCACTGTATCAAAATACTTACTTACTTAGGCCCGTATCCCCTATGGCCCGTTGCTCCCTATGGAGCATAGGCCATTGACGACTCTTCGACAGCGCACTCTGTTCTGGGCTGGTCTTGCTGCTCTTGTCCAGTTGGTGCCTTGCTGCTTCAGCTCAGCCTCAGTGTCTCGCCTCCAGCTATTGTGAGGCAGGCCTCTCTTCCTCTTACCCTGCTGGTTCCAGTTTAGGGCTTGGCGTGTGATGCTGGATGCCGGCTTCCAGAAGGTGTGTCCGATACTGTATCAAAATGGCATCATATTAATCACATGCATGTAACCTGTTCACTTCAACACGATCAATTAATTGCCTTACACTTTCTCATACTACATCATGCCCAGATTAAATAGGAATACTTAGGACGCGTTCGTTTGGGTTATTTCGGAATAAGAATATATTGTGGAA
>JAHPZR010003795.1:85000-94089 GCA_019787425.1 Platygyra sinensis
CCAGTTTAAGCAATTGGAACCAAGAAGCCTGAAAAAATCAGGTCTTCAACGGGATTCGAACCCGTGACCTCTTCGATACTGGTGCGATGCTCTCTACCAACTGAGCTATGAAGCCACACATTGGGAGCGAGGTCAATTTATTGAGTTCATATCTTCCCGTACAGTGAAATGATATGTAATATATATGAAATAATTCATATTTGTACTGCGGTTGTAGATGAAAGTGAAGAGTGATCATCGCAGTAAATTTTCCAGTTTAAGCAATTGGAAACAAGAAGCCTGAAAAACTCAGGTCTTCAACGGGATTCGAACCCGTGACCTCCGCGATACCGGTGCGATGCTCTACCAACTGAGCTATGAAGCCACACATTGGGAGCGAGGTCAATTTATTGAGTTCATATCGTCCCGTACAGTGAAATGATGTGTAATATATATGAAATAATTCATAAACAATAAATTGACCTCGCTCCTAATGTGTGGCTTCATAGCTCAGTTGGTAGAGCATCGCACCGGTATCGCGGAGGTCACGGGTTCGAATCCCATTGAAGACCTGATATTTTTAGGCTTCTTGTTTCCAATTGCTTCAATTGGAAAATTTACTGCGATCATCACTCTTCACTTTCATCTACAACCGCAGTACAAACATGAATTATTTCAAATATATTACACATAACTTACTAATTACATCACTATACTAATACTATACTAATTTAGCATACAATATTTGTATTTAAAAATGCAATCCTAGTGGCGGATCTAAGGGTGGGGCAGGGGGACAAGCCCCCTTATATTTAGCAAAAAACGAAAAAAAAAATCGCAGAAGGAAGAATAGCCGGCAGGGCAAGCAACCCTCCCCCACCCTCTAGCTTGAGGTCTCTATCCATTACTGAATCATTCTAAAAAATTACATCCTAGACGAAATACTAGACTAGTATTTGCTCCATGGTGAAAGAAAAACAGTTCGCATTCCAAGGAAGTTTAAGATTTGTTCTATCTTTCAATCTTTATACTTATTACGATCATCGTCAATTTTATCGCAGAGTTATCTTAAATTACTTTTCTTGCGAAAACTGTGGTTGACATAATGGCACTTTAATAATAGCAATGAAGTTTACGGTAAAATTTGAAATAGGAAAAACTTGAGGTTATCCCTGTCGTGGACTCCTGCACGATCGAATTTTTCACGTATCTAAAAATAAATACTTATAAAATTCCTGCTTGGAAATTAAAAATAGTAAATAACCCGGTGTATCCTTTTCATTCCACAGTTGAACAACAAATCAGAATCAACCAAGCCGGAATTTGAAGCTTTTAAAGGATCGGGAAAGACTCTACGACAGAAGAGGAAAAACTAGCGACAAACAGAATATTTACTTAAAAAAACTACAGAGAAATATGGCGAAAAGCAATATTTATGGAGCGGCATATATCCCGTATTAAGTACTGTAACACATGGTCTCTGTGAAATTCGACTTCCAAGTGATAAGCTTGGTCGCATGACACGACAGCTATGGTGGACAGGCAGAACAGAACTGCATCTTGTTTTAACTTGTATACAGACGTCTCTAGTTAGGGAATGGCACCATTGACTCAAATTTAAGCTTTCCATTAAGAAGCCGAATTCGATTTTTACGTTGTCGTTCAAAAATGAAAAAGAACACAAAGGTTCCAGTTTGTATATAATTAAATCAAAACGTATGTAAGTCGTTTTCACGTTCTAATTGATGCAAGTGAATTTCATATTTAATTCATTTTTGATCCAAGTGAAAATAACCACGACATGGCAGATGAGACCAGATCGTTCGGGATTACCTATGAGGTGACAAGTGTATGA
Organism: Platygyra sinensis; assembly: GCA_019787425.1. Lineage (NCBI taxonomy): Eukaryota > Metazoa > Cnidaria > Anthozoa > Scleractinia > Merulinidae > Platygyra > Platygyra sinensis. The sequence goes on from JAHPZR010003795.1 coordinate 86,835, forward strand.
TCAGCACAACGGCTATATAGGCATACGTCCCGTGCAGAGCGAGGTCAGCTTGCACCCATCTTGTCTAAGTATAGTTCTCAGCGTATTAAAAGACGTAATACACAGAATAGATCCTTGCCTCGAGGAGGGGGACGTTGGGATTTTCGGTTTTGCGGATTTGGCCAATGTTTGGTTCGGTTTTTCGGTTTTCTTTTCTTGAAAACTGCGGTTTTTCGGTTTTGGGGTCTTCCACGGTTTGCGGGTTTTCCCGGATTTAGTCTTTGGTTTTCGGTTTCGTCAACAATGATGGCGGTTTGTTCAGTGCATTATACAGTTTTTCTTGTTTTGCCAAGGAAGTTACACCCCGCAGTCGCTCTAAGACAGGTCACTAAGTAATTCCAAGGGACCTAATATATAGCATCCTACCCTTTCTTTTACTGAAAGGAATGGATAACAAGACGCCTAGTCTATTTAGGGCCGTAATTTGGGTGGTAATGGAAAAGCTCAAATAACATCGAAACAAAGGACTATTTCTCAAATATCACGCGGCTGGGATAATATCTGGAGACTTTGATCTTAGACAGGACCATGGAGTTGCTAGAGCTTAATGCCTTTTCGTCGCGGGAATGACATTAGGCTCACTCGCTCCGTTCACGTGGACTAAAAGCAAAAAGAGACCGTTTGGTTGTAAAAGTATTAAAAAGAATATGAATAGAGATGGTAAACTTAGTTTGGTTGTAAAATGCCGCTGCCATTGTACCTACACAAATGAAAATTCTGACAATGGCAATCAAAAAGCAACTTCAGAATATGGTGTTTCTTTCAAACAAAAATCACCTACAAACATACATTTTATTGTGCAATTTAATTCTTGTTTCACATCGCTTTTTAAATGTTTAAACTGCAATGAGTTCTGCACTAACAAAGGGCGAGGGAATACGCAGAAAGAACTTTGGCAAGTTAAAACTAGTTTAGACGTAGTGAGATTCTGAGGCCTGCGAGGCTTTGTCAGTGGGGGCTTTTATTTCGGCTTTCGGTTTTGGACGAAATTTTATTGCGGTTTTCGGCGATTTTTGCGCGGTTTTGCGGTTTCTAACAAGCCCCTACGAGCCCCTCCTCGAGTAATACAAATGAGCTGTCTGTACCTGGGCATTTCATGGGGTTGCAGTTAGCCTCACAAGTTGCCACCCCTCTCCCCTTACTCAATTGTTTTTTGTGCTTACCATATAGTGATGGAGGCTTATCAATTGAATCGGGATTACAAAGATTCCTTTCACTTGCTGACCCCCTCAGCCCCCCCCCCCCCCCCCAACCCCACACCGAATTTGAGATCCTAGTACACAGCTCTAAATAGTGAATAGCATATGGCAACCCTTGTTATGCATTTTTGTGGTCTTGCTTTTTGCTGGCACTTCCACCGAATTCCTCAGCATCAGTAACCCCCCATAGAGTATATTCACAGAAGTTTGGATACATGTACACAGAATTCAGCCATTGTTCAGAATGCAACTGAATTTTAATATCCTAAATAGCATTTCATGCATTGCATTTCTTTCTATCTAAAAAACTATAACATCAAGCCTCGCCACGATGAAGAGGTCCACTTTCTGGCTAAGACAGGCAATGTTCGTCAATAAAAATTATTTATCCAAAATAGAGGTTTTGCACGGCAGACATGTTGCATGGCACGAACAAAAAATATTTTGCATAAGAACATTTTTTTCCCATAGGAAAAAGAATCCATTGTTTCTGCCATGCAACATGGCTGCAGTGGCAAAACCTCTATACAAGTATTTACAGAGTGGTTGAGAGAAAACCAAACAGTCACAAGACATGAAAGCCGACATTCCCTTTTTAAGGCTTTGCTGTCCAATGCTCTTTGCAGACACGACAGAGCCTAAGTTTCCTATTTGTTGATTGAGGGTGGTAAAGGGTTAAATAATAAATAAATAAATAGAATGTGAAGTGGCTCAGCCTGTTATTTCATTTTTAAAATATACATTGCTAAATAGCAGTTGTTTATCATAATGGTTACTTGGATTTGAATCCAGCATTTAGTCAGTGGCGAGCTGTGGTCATTCACTGCTGTGAATGGCTCAAAATGAATTGTGCATTTAATTTCACTGGTTAACACATAGATCCCATGTTGTCATGCATTTGTGCAATAACATATCACAGCTGACATCAAAACATGGTAAGAACAAAAGAATGGCACTGATGTTCCAACCATATTTTGACATCTGTCCTCTGCTAGTGAACAGATGCACGGTAACATGGAAATATTTACTTGAATTATGAATTGAAAAAACAAAAAATGCTAATGACCTCATCTATGCATCTTTCCTCCAATATATGTTATGAACCAATCAAAATGAGAAAACAACTTGACATATTATATAAAACGTTATAGAAACTACATCTTTACCACCCTCAGTATAACACAAAGGTATGTTTTGCTGATTCACTAAAGATCTGTATCATGTCAGCTGGGCTTGTGTGCAGTATTTTCCCCTAAGATAAATAATGTCTGAAAGGAGAAATCATTCATTGTCTAAGTGCTTTGTTGCACTTAACTACTAACATGTTTGATACAGAGAGCAGATTTAAGATCTTACAAAGCAACTAATACAAGACTGAACCTCTTGCTACTAAGTCCTAAGGTACCAAACTAACATAGAAAAGAACTTTGTTCAAACAAACATCAAGTTTTTCTCTAGTATAAATATCAGTTTACATTGTTTTTAACAAAGCAGAAGTCCATACATGTCCCCTTGGTAAAAACATTGCAGGCATTTGCCACATTCTTTTGCTTCCAAAAAGGCTGGCTTTACCTGATTGATCGAAAACCTCAAACAGCCCTGCTGCCTCGTCTTCATTGACAATCCCCTAGAAATCGAACACTGCATTTCTTGATGTGATGCCGTTTCAGCTTCTAAGGTGTCTTTGATAACTTCTCTTAGAGGGCAAATTCTCCAGTACCATGGGATTTTGGTTTCTGATACTATCATTCAGTCTCATGCAAATAATACTTTTAATGCACACCAGCAGGTTTTTGAATTCTTTTTATGCTTTTCTTCAAATCAGTATCTTGTAGGGAGCCAGTCATGAGTTACATTTGCAGCATTGTCAAGACCAACTTGTACGAAACAAACCAAACTGATCGGTCATCTGGTCACTTTGTCAGACTAGCTATCATTCACCCAACAAGACTTGGAGCTGGGCCGGTTAAAATTAACATTGAGATACAACTGAAGAGAGCCATCAGCCTCTGCTATACATCTGTGGCCTCTCTCGAGTCAATTTCATAAGGGGGAGGTGGCTCATTTGGTGTAAACTGAGGCGATGTATAGTGTGCTTTTCGAAAGCTGTATCTTCCTCTCCCAGGAGTGTAGGGGGGAGGTGGTTCTACGCCATCATCATTTTCTTCTCTGATGGATGGAAGTCTGTTATTGAGAGGTCCTGAAACAAAGTTATCACAAAAGAAGTTATTTATTACAATAAAATAAGAAAATTTTGTTCCCCCTAATTTTCCAGTAATTTCAATGCCTGCATACTTGACAAGGCATGGATATTATTGGGAGACATTTGGTGTTAAGATGATTTCTGCACAGCATTTGAGCAAGAATGGCAAAATTAAGCTACCAAAAACACTCATGGCATGGTATTATTTTGAATACAGTTAAGAACTGACCACATGAGAAAATTTACTGTGCTATGAGTAAATTTTTAGTAAATAATTTTTTTTGTTCTTATATAATCAGTCGTAATCAAAAGATCAGTGATCTTTCACCTTCAGGTCTCTTGCCTTGAGGAACAGGACAGGTGTGGGGTGGGGCTCACTCAGATAGACAACTCTATGTACAGCCAGCCCACACAACATTCCCATGTTCTCAAAATTACCTACTGTACATGTACACCCAGTGACTTAATGCACAGCAAGCAGGGTGCAAAGAACACGAAATTTTTGAGCTTGCACTTTAGGGAAGCTTCTAACTTTGACATACTAGCCCAAAAATCATTATTGATACAAGTCTAGCCCTCAAACATTCATCTCTATCAGAACTTCTGTATGTACAGTCTACTTAGGATATCCTCAAAATTTTCCAATTAAGAAACTTCAATCACTTGCTCATTGGACAAGTGATGGACAGAACCCACAAGTCCAACAAGAAAATCCAATAGCCCCACGCTATTAAACAGGACATGCTTTGCACAGTGAGTATGGCTTACAATCTGGAGTTCCCATGGAAGAGCCCTAGCTGCTACTGATTCTCTGTTAGGGTACAATTCTGATAATCCCAAGGGAATGCATTGCTACTAGGCTGATTAACACTAGTATTGAGTTTCAAAGATAACAAAAGATTGCTTAGGTTTGGGTATAACTGAGCTTTACCACTCACTTGGTCTTAAATTTTGTGTTTGCTCCAAAACTTCATTTCTGGTTCGATTTCTTTGGTTTTTCTTTCTATTCCTGTCGATGACAACTATTAGCAACACCAGTAGGAGTAACAGTCCTACTGACAGGCTGATGATTATTGCTAACTCCACACCCTCAGAGTTAATACCTGTTTGAAAAAACAATTAACTCAAATTATCAATAATGCTATTAAAAATATGTGGAGTTCCAGTGGCCTTCATGGTTAGTGCATTTGCCTCCTGGTACAGTACATTGACCCTTCTTGGCCCTCATACCTAATAAAAAATGATTGTGATAACAAAGCAGAGTCTGAAACAGGCCAAGGTATCCTATGGACACCAAAGTTTGTCTGTTAGTTTCATCCATGTAGCACAAGACAGCAAGAGGAACATTTATTTCTACATGTACATTAAATTTCCTGATATGGAAAGCTAGTCCACCACAGGAATCCCATTTATACGTATGTAGAAATGCACTGTGAAAGAGATACGAAACTAACTAGAATTCATTTTTAATCAAAATGGCTAACTACATGTAAGGTGCAACAAAGTGTAAAATTCCCAAAATAAGCTTCTCCATGTACAAGACCCTCTAAATATAGGCCCCCAAAGTGTTAACGCAAAAAAACAGGCTCCAAATATACATGTAAGCCCACAGGGAGCTTGACTATGTACTTGGAAATTGCCCTCAAATACGAAGTAAAACAAAGCAGAAATGGTAAATTTACTTCCAAACATAAGGCTAGCCCAATTGATTTGGAAAATTAATGCAAATTTCCTTTTGTAGATACAAACAAATGTAAGCCCCTCTGAATAGAAGCCCCTCCAAATGTAAGCCCCTCGAAAAGGGCTTTGAAAAAAAAAAGCCCAACAACTTATTTTCGGTCAGTTTTACTGTATAAATTCTAAGCTAACCTGAAGGGCATGTATAAGCACAACATTTTCCAGGTACAGCCTTGTAGTCCTTGCATGTTGGCACTGCACACTCTGTTGTAAAACACTCCTCTGCTTGTCCACTCAAGCATTTACAGTGCAGACAAAAATTATTTCCCTCAGGCACAAATGGCTCTCCGTGCTTTACCCTGTTACCATCGATGTCATTGCAAAATGATTCTGTGAAGAAAGACAGTATTCTTTGTTTAATCATCACTACAATATAATGTACATGTGAGTTTTATACTGATCCTTGCATTGGAAAGGTCAGTATAAAGATTTATTACAAATATCATGTGCAAAATGGAAATAAACTTGAGCAGCAAAGTAGTGGGGACCTAAAGTCTCCCTTTGGTGCAGTTCTAAATATTTTATTTAAATAAAAACTACAGTGTAGTTTAAAAATCATGATTTATGTGAATTTATTTACAAATGAACTAACAAGATTGTCTTGTGGCAATTTTTCCCTGATAAGAAAAATTAAGGGTGAGATTAAAATAAAATAGATTTAAATACCCCTTTGGAGAGGCTCATATGTGCATGTACAGGTCTGTATGTATTTGCCAGCTTAGGAGTTCCTTTTACTGGCCTAAGTCATGTACATGTACAAATTGTGCAGATATTCTCAGTGTTACAGGATGCTTCTGCATTCTAGAGAAGCACTTTAAACAACAAGTGCTGAACATATTTGCAAGTGCTTACAAGTGTAGATTGTGTATTTCTGAATGAGAGCACAAGTTACCACACTGTAGTTACATCAAAGGTATATGAATTTATAAGAACTGATTTCACTTGTACCATGAAAATAAGGCAGATTTTAAATAAAAACAATTTAGAGATCAAGAAATTATAGCATCAAAGAAGTTATAGTGAAGCCAAGGTGAGAGCAATACATGTACAATCGTATTTCAAGATCACAAATTATTATGCACATACCCATACAACTGTAGCTGTTGGTATTCATGTAAACATTAGATAACATAACAAAGAACCAATAAGTTGTGCTTAAAAAACTGATTAAAAAATGCATGACAGTACAATGTGGGTAGCATGTTAGAAAACCAAAGAAAAAGATTGCAATCTGGAGGAATTTCTATCTTGAGACACTGAAGGGGCAAAGGCAAATCCTGTTCACCAACAAAAACAAGAAGAGGCTAACTTACATTGTATGAATTGAGTAAATTACCAAGTGATTCAGAGCTGAATTTCTGCACTGTAACAGGCAAATACCACAAAAGGTCACAGAAAAACTATGAACAGTAATTTGCATGAACAGGAAAAATGTATTAAAGAACTATTTGCAAATACCAGTGATATTAGCCATGATTCTTCTTCTGTCACTGATTCTAGTGGGAGTGTTTCCGGATCTCAATACTAAATGCTGCCTTCAAACCTCAATCTGCTGATCGACTTTCTCCTTTGGATACTCTGCAAATTTAGATGTGCAACAGCAGCAGAATTGAAAGAATTCACGGCTTGAAGCCTTCTGATATCATCACCGCTATTTCAGAGAGATGTGATCTAATGACCTTTCTAATAGCTGAAGGCAGATGATGTTTCATGCTCAGATTTAGTTGGAGTTTTCTCGTGGGAAGACTGAGGTGTATTCCCCGTATATTGGCTCAGTCATTGTGCTGATGGATCAATATCTGGATTTGCCCTCACTAGCCTGCACAAAAAGCTAACTGAATAATAGTGAAGTTGTGTCTAAAGAGTTATTGTTGATAACAATGACCCCTACCAAAACAAAAGGCGTGTTTACAGAGCCCCATATCAGACATAAAACTATGACGTACAGGAACCCAGTTCTTCCTGGTTTCCGTTTGTGAACTTTCAAGTTGATTTCCAAGTGAAGCCATATCATACAACTATTGCTTAAAAAGATTTTAATATTTATTTCTGGACTCCAGCAAAATCATACCAAGCT
>JAHPZR010003796.1:5000-10190 GCA_019787425.1 Platygyra sinensis
CTCAAGTGGAATGTGTGTGCGTCTCGCCTCATTACCCTTTTTCAGTATTTTGGTTTAGTTTGTTGATTGCAGTCAGTGACTTGAGTGGCGCTTCCGTGGGCTGGTTTATAGTTTTTTCCGACTGCAAAACATAGAGCTAAATTGTTCGTTTCTCCGGTGGCGTAAATATCACAAGTCATGATGAAATGGTGCCGACGAGCTTCATATCTCGGTAGATTTACTTAATTGTAGCACAACAGCCGCCGAGCTACACAATTCGGTAGATTTACTTCGTGGCACAACGGCCGCCGAGCTTCACATCTCGGTAGACTTACTTTGTGGCACAACGGCCGCCAAACTACACAACTCGGTAGATTTACTCTGTGGCACAACGGCCGCCGAGCTACACAACTTTGTAGATTTACTTTGTGGCACAACGCCCCCAACGGCCGCCGAGCTACACAACTCGGTAGATTTACTCCGTGGCACAACGGTCGCCGAGCTAAACAACCCGGTTTGATGCAGGCGCCAAGAGTCGCACATGTTTCCCATGGACAGTGACGAATCATGCTTAATCCAAAGTAAAATTTTACTGAGCGTGTTTTAGTTACCGAGTTCAGTAGACCTTCAGCGATCTTTTGAAGGATGAACGATGGAAGACCAAAAGCAAACTCAAGTAGGCCTTAAAAAGACTCGGCGACCAAAAGCAAACTCAAAATTAATAGGCCTTACGAAGAATCGGCTAAAAGATGAAAACTTCACGAAAACAGCTAGATTATCAGACCTCCGCAAACGCTAGAATTATTAGGGACCTTACGCATCTACAACGGCGACGGCGAGGACGACGCCCGCAAGTGAAAATGTGTTTCTATTTTACTTTGGAATTTCCGGCTCATTTGTTGAGATCTATTCAGTGTGTTTGTCGGTATTAAAAGTTGCTCCTGCTGAAAATGTTACGAATGCGCTCAGTTCCAAACAGAAATACGAAAAATTAGCCGTTGTGGTTCACGTTCTCCAAAAAACGCAGAATTTGGTCATTTCACGTTGCTGTTTTGCAGAGGACGGCAAAGAAATGTACCAAGAATTATAACGCACGTACAAAGCTATTGCTTTGCTCTTCACACCTATTGTTTAGTGACGTTCTCGTTGCCGTTGCCGTCGTGTTTTGCGCAAGGTACCTAATGATGAACGACGACGTTGCACGAGTCACCACGTGAGTTAGTTCGTCAAAGTAAGGCAAAACGTAAGCAAGCGCCTCAAAGCGAGGAAAATATGTGTCGACGACGAAAATGCGAAAAAACCTCCCAGCACAAATTAGGGGTTGTGTTCTCGTACCTCGAACGCAAAAATAGCGGCTCGCCGCCAAAAAAATCACTAACTTGCGGATCACACCAGTTACCCAGGTTAATTTTATCCCCAGTTAGCTCGTTTGAGCAAATGACTATTGTTAAATTTGGGGTTAAGAATACATTCACCATCATCAATCTCTTGGAAGTATGCACTGCAAAGTTGAACAATATCTGTGTTAACTGGATCATGTTTTTTTCAAAAATGAAGAAAACCTTTCCCCAGCCAAAACGGGAAGCAGTCGAGAATTCGAATATGACGTCTTTACTCAACTGTGACTTGGAAGGACATTTCGCAGTATGTCCATGACAGCGTGTCGAATGTGTCTCAATTTCCAACAGTAAATAACAGGATTTAAAGATGAATTGAGAAATAACAAGGTGATTGAAGATATGGAAAAGACCTTTATACCGGCACTTAAGTTGAAGATTGCAACGACAGCAAAACTGCAGAACTGCGGAAAATAACAAAGCAGAAATACAAGATACACATAAAATACACCGACTGCAGATTTTGTCAGTCTATCAGCATTTGCTATTTGGTCATTCTGTGCTAGTTGATGTACTTGCAGGGCTTGAATTTGATCTCTATGGCGCCGTACGGCAAAATAGATCTTGAAATAAAGCATTGCTGAGACTATGAGCCAAACTGTTCCAGTAACGGCACACATTATGTAAAAAATATTCTTGGGGACCCATAGGTTAAGTAACGAATAAAATACACTGAGCACCCATATTGAGATTACCACAGCAACAACTCGCCTCTGGGTCACAAGTTCCTGGTATCTCAGATGGAGGTACACAGCGAGGAATCTGTCCCCGCCTAGAGCCATTACTCCCAATAATGAAGCTGTAGCAAATAGATACAAGATAAAGCGGAACGCGATGAAAGAAGCACGAGTCGTGATGTCTTGCTGTAACCACTTGACGAGTATCCCAAGGTAGAAAGGCTCGCCAAGTAAACCAACACCGAAATCAGAGACAGCAAGACTCAGAAGCAATGTTCTAAGTTGTTGTGGCACTGACGATGTTCTTCGAAGAGCTTGGATTGTGATGCCGTTAGAGAGAATGGTGGTAATGGTCAGTAAAGCGTTGAATACACAAGTTGCAATATACCATGATCTTAGTTTTTCATATTCCGTACTGCTGGGCTGGTAAAGCAGCACCTCGTGAAAGCCGTGAGCTTTTTCCATGAACTCGAACGTCTTCAATCCTTACGGTGTTATTGTCCTGAATCTAACCTGTAAATTAGAACTTGGTTTAATAAATGTTCCCTTACAAAGCTAACGATTAGTAGATCGCGTTGATAGTTATCGTTGCTTGGCTTTGCTCTTTACATCTCAGGCAAGTGTGTGCAAATGCACTGATATTTACTAATGAGTGATCACCTGCAAACATCTTATTCTTTACAGAGCAAATGAGAATACGACAAGTTAGGTTCCAATGTCAACTGAGTCCAAATGGGTTTAACAAACAAATTCTAGAGTTCCACGGGTGTTTGTAAGAGGAGATCAGTAACCACGCGCTATAAATTTATAAAAAACAACACTGAATCGCCAAGTTGGTCAGGAATTATGGTCACGCAAAAATGTGTGGGGGTGCTAGTGGTGTGTTCATTCACCCTCCACTCGAGTACTGTAGCAGCTGTCCAAAGCTGCTTTTGTTTTATCATTGTAGCAGCTGTTATTGTTTTAGGAATAGGGGCATTGTTTCTGTTGTTTGTTTTATTGTACTCTCAAAGGGTAGCAAGCCAATCATGTGAGACCTTAGGAGAGCTGCTACATCACTCTCTACTGTTCATTCAACATGCATTCAGGGATGTAATTCATGGTAGGACACATATAGTCTCCTTCCCCCTTTACCCCTTAAATGCCAACCGCAAGCAATTAGGAGTAATTAAAACCAAATCACAGGCAAACACAGTATTCAATTGCTGTGGTTTGGTTTTAATTACTCCTGTTTGCTTGCGGTTAGCATTTAAGGGGTAAAGGGGGAAGGAGACTATATGTGTCCTACCATGAATTATATGCCTGCATTCATTCAATAAACATTGTGTCCTAGAATCTGGATTCAATTTGTTTATTTGTGGTGGCCTGTTTGTATATCGAAGGCAGTTACTCATGAATGGCAATGTAACATTATTTTTCAGTAACGAGAAATGGCGGGAGATTTATTGCAAGATAACATTAGTCTGTTCAAATGATTTATAACACAAATTTTCTGTAATAACAATAGAATGGTAATACGTGTAGTTGTCGGCGAGTTAATTTTCTGACCATAAATTATGGCCGCTTTCCGTGCTACACAACTCGGTGAGTTAATTTTCTGACCACAAACCATGGCCGTTTGCCGACGCCGAGCTAAACAATCCCAGAGACGGTGGGATTAGAACCACGAGGTCGTTTGTTGCCGAACGCGACGGGTTGAAATCGCACCGTCAACTTGCAGCTTTGTTTTCGCACCTGCAGTCATACATACTTCCCTAAGGCATCGATAAATGTAAACAGCCTGAATGGTTTTTCACCGTATGATTTTTAAATCGAAGAAACAAAGGACAAAATTTACCACTTACCACGTTTTTCCTCCAGCGCATAGAACGAACGATCTCAAAACAACGCAAAAGCCCAACTAAAGACAAACAGGTCAAACCAGGCCAATCTCGATCCCAGGCTCTTCACTCGCGCGCCGCTCTTTAAACTGAATATTATTCTTAACTTAATTTAGGCTTCAAAAAATACAAAATCCCCTCGTTGCCTGTGCCTCGTTGACTATTTGCTCATGAAAAACTCGTAGTTTAAATCGTAGTCCAAATGTCAAATAACAACAATGCAAAATTCATTTGGAATGTTTTTATTTCCTTCAGACTTGTCAGGTAAAACAGGTTCTATTTACCACTGCAAAATAAATTAAAATTCATATTTTTGAGCCGCTGTGTAATATTCTCGATATTATAAACCAGAATAAGAGACAGGGGTAGAATGAATGCGGACATTGAGACCAACAATAACAAAAATAATAAAAATGAAACGAAACTAAAAATAATAACAACAACAATGACTAACGCATACAGCCAGGCGCGGCGCGATTTGATCATTGGCGTATATGCGGGTCGATTGTGTCACATCTTCCAACAGTAACTGAAACAACAGGATTCAAAGATAAATTAAGTAATATCGATCAGAGTTACTGACGAAATGACAAAAACATGAACACCAGGACTAAATTCAGAGATTACCACAGGTAGGCAAATATCATTTTAAAAGCACTAAGTATATATAAAACATTCCGACTGCAGATTCTTGTAACCTGGCAGCATTTGCTATTTCGCTATTTGGTCGCAAGGCAGGAAGCTGATTTCTGTAGCGCCCTACGGTTAAATAAGATGAAGCGAGGGAGTTAACTCTTTTTCTCTTCGTCTGCTCTTGCCTGACGCAAACAAATAGAGAAAAAAATAATTAAAATATACAAAAAAGGACATTTGATATAGTCATGTTTAAATTGTTTTATTTACAATGAACAATTTTAATGTCAACCTTTATTGTCAATTTTAGCGATATCGCATATCAGTCATATGTTATAGAGAACCCGTTCAGTATTTTACCTCACATTCTTTTCGAGTACAAGTGACCTGCTACTTGTATTTCCTATCTAATTCGTTTTCTGGACCTGTAAAACTTCAGGTTCAGTTTTGGAACCTTCCTAGTCTCAAACTGGTTAGACCCTGTGTGACATACTAGTAAGACCTCCCTAACATGGGCATTTACTTTTCAGGGGTATTGGCCTGAGCAAATAGTTAGCTGTTTCACATGCACATTAGATACCATTGCGAAGCTAATTTGCGTATCACAGAACCAAATATGAGAAG
>JAHPZR010003797.1:0-2500 GCA_019787425.1 Platygyra sinensis
ATTCAACTTTCATACACTGTACGAATTCGGATTCTCTGGTTTGTTGATTTGTGCCACGTGACACTGGGTTGTGACGAAACAACTTCCTTGACGTCATTATCGTGGTGTAATAGCCGTGGTGTAAATTCTATACACCACTGTCATTACACCATGGCTTCGGCTGACTCAAAGTTTGACGATTTTTGTTTGCGGTGTATTCAATTTGAATAATAAAAATGTTAACGCACTCATTGCTCGTGAATTATCGGGATTTACTAGCACTCGTTCACTAACAATGAACTCGAAATTTTCAATACCGCACTCGGCGGCCTCGTGCGGTATTGAAATTTCTCGTTCATTGTTAGTGAACTCGTGCAGGTAAATCCCTATAATTCACTTGCTGAGTGCGTTAACGTGTAATTAATACCTTTCTTTTTCTAAGTTATGATTTTAGAGACTCTGAAGCTAGATGTAACCGAAAAAATTGCATTAATTAGCAAATTTTCATGTGTTTTTTGGGACCGATCAGATTTTGATCCGGCAACGGTACGGTTTTAAATTACGTGGAAGTAGTCTTCAAAATTATAGGGGTAATGGAGCGGCTGTGAACAAGGATTTATTGTATACCTAACAACCCATCTCTTGCCGGTTAATAACAATCTACCATTGCATCTTTTTCGATCTAAACTGCAATCATGAATAACAAGCCTGTGGCTCCAAGTAATGAAGCGCTAATTAAATCAGGAAATAAGCAAGCTTTGTGGTCCCATTTCGTATCACAACCCCCCTATTTGGGACTTTCTTTCCGAAGGAGAACAGCTTAGCCTTGACCCTTTCCCTTTCCTATAATCTCTTGAAAGTGAAGCAACATTAAAAATTTTAGCTCAGCGATAATATAAATTGGTCATAGACCCTTTGCATAAATGGCGCCTAATTTGAATAACAATACTTGGTACATCCTTAGCCTCACACTCAGGTACATCCTTAGCCTCACATTCATGTGAAAATTCCTTTGTCTTGAAGCATGAATATGACGGTGGTCGCGATATACCAACTTATCTGTAGTTTGCTAGCTTTGATTGACTTGGAATTCAGTTTTTCTCGTCTATATTCTGCTCCTTGATGCTTCTGAGAATGATTGGTCAGTAGAACTTTTATGAGAACCTGAAGAATGTTATGTACAGAATATTTATTTACACCCAGTCCTCCTGTACAAACGGCCTACGAATTATTATTCGGGATGTCTAAGATGGTCCGTTTTCCCCGCCAAATTGCTGAATGTCCGACTAAATTTCTAGAAAATGTCTTACTAGAACACTTTCCCTTTCTCTATCCCTGTATTGCTTTCTTAGTCAACGCAGTTCCATGGTGGTAAGCAGACTAAATCAGTGTACTTTATACCAAAGATTGGACAGGGGAGGAGTGGATTTTCCTTCACTGCTTTCAATTGATAACTGGGGAAATACAATATTTCAGCTTTCTTTTAGTACTTATGAACTTGAAATTTTTTGGCACCCGAGCTGTAGAATTGCTGGTTTACTCCGATTTCCATAGTGAGAAGCGATAATCCTCAGGATGACCAGTATACTTGCTGTAGGTGATATGGTAAAGTCGTCACCATGCAGGCCCAGTGTCTCATACCTGCCGGAGATTAAATTGGTTATAATTATTGCTCTTCCTCCCAGGATGATAATTACCGGCTCCCATTTATACATCTGGGTGGAGAGAGGGATTGTGAAAGAAATTGCCTTTCTTAAGACGACATGGCGACACCTTAGTATTTAGGAGCGCTCCATCCGGAGTCTATCCACCTAACCATTAGGCCGCGACTGTGCTATGCGCTAGATAGTTGCTTTTGCCTAGAATCCGAATGCGTCGCTTACTACATTACATGTTTACTTCAATCTGTCGTAAATTGATAAAATGCAACAGGGAAAAAAATGTATGGCCAGCACTGCATGACATCCTGTCGGTTGATTTGTTATTTAAAAAAATTAGTATACGGAAGTTGATTCTCAACCAAGCTGGCTTGTCTGGCATTACAAAGGGTGAATTAAAGACGATTGCTATTTGCCACGTCACCGCCGAAAATGCAGCACTTTGTGTGTGCTAAGTGGGCCATATCAACACCGTTTCTATCACGAAAATCAAGGAGAAAAAAGAAACCGAAGAAAGTTACCGCTAACGTTTCAGATAGCATGTTTCAGGAGCTCGGCAAACTACAGATAAGTTGGCATATCGCGACCTCGTCACGTACGCCTGAATCGACCTGAATTTTCATTACTCGCAGCAACGACGCACTTACGACCAATTTATCGCTGAGCTAAGGATTTTAATTTTGCTTCACTTTCAAGAGATTATAGGAAAGGGGCATGCCTCTAAACCTGAAGCCAGGTAAGCATTTCAGTATAGTAAGAGTATTTATCCAGACAGTCTGACACTTCGCATATAGACTGGAAGAATGAGACTGCAATTAGGTACAATTGTATGTTTTTGAAATCTCCTAAAGGTTCAAAACGAC
>JAHPZR010003797.1:7500-15000 GCA_019787425.1 Platygyra sinensis
AATATCTTGAATAAAAACGGAATAATTATGCAGATTAAAGGACCTGCATACGCATGTTTGCTAAATGACAGTTGACTTTTTGATACACACTCTGATAAATTTGTCGTGGGCATGAGAAGCCTACTACTTAGATTATCTCCGTCGTTAGATCATCCGGTCCCCTTAAATCTTCTCCGTGAAGTTCTCATAGTTTCCTCTTTCTGACGTTATTGCAGACGTTACTTCCCAAGGGCAGCATCCGTGTAATATCTGAAAGGTTTTCAAGTGCCATCTCAGGTTTTCTTGTCGCTCTCAAGTGGGCGTGCGTGGTGTCAGTTCTCGTTGGTCGGTTGGTTGGCCTCTCCATGTTCATCGTCTGGGCATCGGACTGTTTCGTCAGAGAATTTCATACCACGGCACTTTGTGAGGACTTTTCTCTTTTCCCCAGCCCTAAGATCTTTGAGAGTGCCTGGCTCTTACTGTGTTTTATAACGTCTTCTTTCTTGATATTCTATGTGTGCTGCTTGAACCATTTCCGTGGATTTCTGCCGGTTTTAAACCATCTCATCACCAAAAAATACTTCTGGAAGCTCGGCGTCATACTTATTCTGGTGTGCGGCTACGACCTTCTGACAATTTTGAACAAGTCGAAAACATTCAAAACGCTGCCGTATGTCCTTTTCATGTGCGAAAAGTCTTCTGCAGTGGTATTGGTGCTATTCTTGAACTTTCTTCCCTCAGACAAAAGTGGTCAGCCTCAAAAAAATTCTGCAATGAAGCTGGGGCTTTACAAAGCAGCTTTATTCGTGTACGCGCTTGAGGGTTACACAATGGCCATCCTTGGTTCGACGATCGCTGTCTACAAAGTCCTTAGTGTGCCAAATACAGCTGACACTGATGATGAAGCACCCGACAGAGAAGCCGTCGTGAGTTTGATGCTTTTGATAACCAACAATGCTCTGAGGTATTACTTAGCTGAGTTCTTTTTCTCAAAGCTTTTTGACCAAGATGTGGACATCTTGGGAGGTGGAGCAAAGAGCATCTCGGAAAGTCTTGCACAACCAGCTACGATGGACCAGGCTCACGAACTTGAGTAAAAAGACATCTGGTCAAATGCCAACCCCTTTGTGATTGCAGGGAGAAACTTCAACAACAAGGAGAAGTGCCTTCTGACAATATTTTCAGCGAATAGCCGACGGAACTGTCGCAGGTCTTGCAGCCTTATTAAGCTATGTAAATAAATGTTTCCATGAGACTGACAGAATTTGAATTTCGACAAGCATTCAATTAGAAAATGGGTCATAGTTACACACTGTTGGAAACTTTAGTAGAAGTGGAAGGTTTTTGGATAGACAAAACTTTGAGAGTTATGAAAGTTGGAACTGAAAAGCAGTGGTACCTAACCTTGGCATACTTATTAGTGTTACAGAATATAGGCAGTGTAAACGTAATAGAGAGCATTCACGGAAAGATTTCTCATCAGTTAAAATACATGTCGGTATAACTTTGCAATAAAGAGCGACACATGCAAGGTATCACGACCGTCCAATGAAACTCAAGCTGACTATCCCAGAATCGTTTAGTCTAACACCTTGTCTTCAAGAAACATCATTTGCTCGGTTGCCCCCAAAACCAGATGTTTTATACGTTGTATTCGAAGTTTGGAACAACCTTCCATGCAGTTTCTCTCAGACAGTTTAAATCTCATATAAATAGGCATACTCATTCAGTGATTTAGTTTGTCTTCTTAAGCGTGAAAAGCGATATTTCCAATGCCATAAACACGCTTTATCTTTTAGTTCAATCTGAGAACAATCATGCTGTGTGCTTAAACGCAATATCGATGCTTTACGGTTCGGTTTCATTCGGTTGAGTGCTATGCCGCCTTGAGTAACCCAGCTATGTGAAAAAGAACATTTAATCTAGAGCCTAGCTCTGGTATTTAGCCAGCCACCTTCTATCTCGAATTACTTCAAGTGTCAGTTACCGGTATATTAGTTTTGTCCGATAAACTTTGTCACATAAATATCTATAAATATTTACTTAAAACACTTTAATTTATGTAGTTTTAGAGCTTTTTGCTTTAGCCAAACTGAAGGAAACCACCTCAGAGAGGTAAGCCTTATAGTGAAGTCGGTTGTCAAAGAGTTAACCAACCTGGTTGGTTAGAAAACAAGTCCTTCCGTGGTTACTAGGACTGCCCTGGTTGAATAATGCGGGCTTAGTTCAATGTAAAATCTTTCATCTGATGAAAAAGGGTACGGAATCTGTTTTGCATTTTACACAACACTCGGCCTCTCAGAAATAATAACGTTTAAACTCAATAGCTGAAAGTGCTAGGTCGAATATGGAGTTTTAGCTGTCATTTTAAGTAGTTTAGTGATTTCGCCTAATGACATTTTAATCCCATGTAACTGGTTTTCAAAACGTCACATGAAAAATATCCTCCGTTTTTGCTTAACCCCTTCAGTGCCAAGGGGTTTCCCTTTGACGAGTAAAATTGTCTGGCGTTAGACAGAGTAAAATCTATAAGTACGTCCTTGGCACTGAAAGGGTTAAGGGAGATAGTTTTTTAACCCCTTCTGTGCCAAGGGGTTTCCCTTTGACGAGTAAAATCGTCTGGCGTTAGACAGAGTAAAATCTATAAGTACGTCCTTGGCACTAAAAGGGTTAATATACTTTTTATCTTTAACCTAATTTTTTGTTTAGTCCATGTTGTTTTTGATTTTGATTGATCCCGCTGTAACTTGTAAGTGGTGTTTTTAACATGTTGACTAGTTTTATATGTCTCTATTTATCTAGTTTATATATGTTTTTTTTTCTTAAATATATAATGATACTAGTTGATTTAAGTCTTTCATTTATTTGTACTGTTGAATTCTATTGCTAAAACTTCAGTTGTCTCTTTTCTGGCTTTTAAAGAAATTGTCAATTAATTATTGTATTAATGGTCACCCAACTAGTTTAGCTTTATAGTTATTTTGGGTGACCAGTTGCTGAGACTTGTAAAATTTACAGTGCAGGGCAAATAAATGTTGTTGTTGTTAAACTATTGTTATGGTTAACTTATAAACATGACTTGCAATGCTCCAAATTTCCTGGAAGCAATGTCTGAACCAACTTTTCCCGTCATCTTGTTGCATGACTTCTCAGTACATCAACAGCATCTTTCCAGAGACAGCAAGCCATCATCTCAGAGCTTTGAAGCAATTTATACGCGTTCACTGAAGCTTTCAAGGTTACGGCGATGAATTGCTTCAAAGCTCTGAGATGATGGCTTGCTGTCTCTGGAAAGATGCTGTTGATGTACTGAGAAGTCATGCAACAAGATGACGGGAAAAGTTGGTTCAGACATTGCTTCCAGGAAATTTGGAGCATTGCAAGTCATGTTTATAAGTTAACCATAACAATAGTTTAACAACAACAACATTTATTTGCCCTGCACTGTAAATTTTACAAGTCTCAGCAACTGGTCACCCAAAATAACTATAAAGCTAAACTAGTTGGGTGACCATTAATACAATAATTAATTGACAATTTCTTTAAAAGCCAGAAAAGAGACAACTGAAGTTTTAGCAATAGAATTCAACAGTACAAATAAATGAAAGACTTAAATCAACTAGTATCATTATATATTTAAGAAAAAAAAACATATATAAACTAGATAAATAGAGACATATAAAACTAGTCAACATGTTAAAAACACCACTTACAAGTTACAGCGGGATCAATCAAAATCAAAAACAACATGGACTAAACAAAAAATTAGGTTAAAGATAAAAAGTATATTAACCCTTTTAGTGCCAAGGACGTACTTATAGATTTTACTCTGTCTAACGCCAGACGATTTTACTCGTCAAAGGGAAACCCCTTGGCACAGAAGGGGTTAAAAAACTATCTCCCTTAACCCTTTCAGTGCCAAGGACGTACTTATAGATTTTACTCTGTCTAACGCCAGACAATTTTACTCGTCAAAGGGAAACCCCTTGGCACTGAAGGGGTTAAGCAAAAACGGAGGATATTTTTCATGTGACGTTTTGAAAACCAGTTACATGGGATTAAAATGTCATTAGGCGAAATCACTAAACTACTTAAAATGACAGCTAAAACTCCATATTCGACCTAGCACTTTCAGCTATTGAGTTTAAACGTTATTATTTCTGAGAGGCCGAGTGTTGTGTAAAATGCAAAACAGATTCCGTACCCTTTTTCATCAGATGAAAGATTTTACATTGAACTAAGCCCGCATTATTCAACCAGGGCAGTCCTAGTAACCACGGAAGGACTTGTTTTCTAACCAACCAGGTTGGTTAACTCTTTGACAACCGACTTCACTATAAGGCTTACCTCTCTGAGGTGGTTTCCTTCAGTTTGGCTAAAGCAAAAAGCTCTAAAACTACATAAATTAAAGTGTTTTAAGTAAATATTTATAGATATTTATGTGACAAAGTTTATCGGACAAAACTAATATACCGGTAACTGACACTTGAAGTAATTCGAGATAGAAGGTGGCTGGCTAAATACCAGAGCTAGGCTCTAGATTAAATGTTCTTTTTCACATAGCTGGGTTACTCAAGGCGGCATAGCACTCAACCGAATGAAACCGAACCGTAAAGCATCGATATTGCGTTTAAGCACACAGCATGATTGTTCTCAGATTGAACTAAAAGATAAAGCGTGTTTATGGCATTGGAAATATCGCTTTTCACGCTTAAGAAGACAAACTAAATCACTGAATGAGTATGCCTATTTATATGAGATTTAAACTGTCTGAGAGAAACTGCATGGAAGGTTGTTCCAAACTTCGAATACAACGTATAAAACATCTGGTTTTGGGGGCAACCGAGCAAATGATGTTTCTTGAAGACAAGGTGTTAGACTAAACGATTCTGGGATAGTCAGCTTGAGTTTCATTGGACGGTCGTGATACCTTGCATGTGTCGCTCTTTATTGCAAAGTTATACCGACATGTATTTTAACTGATGAGAAATCTTTCCGTGAATGCTCTCTATTACGTTTACACTGCCTATATTCTGTAACACTAATAAGTATGCCAAGGTTAGGTACCACTGCTTTTCAGTTCCAACTTTCATAACTCTCAAAGTTTTGTCTATCCAAAAACCTTCCACTTCTACTAAAGTTTCCAACAGTGTGTAACTATGACCCATTTTCTAATTGAATGCTTGTCGAAATTCAAATTCTGTCAGTCTCATGGAAACATTTATTTACATAGCTTAATAAGGCTGCAAGACCTGCGACAGTTCCGTCGGCTATTCGCTGAAAATATTGTCAGAAGGCACTTCTCCTTGTTGTTGAAGTTTCTCCCTGCAATCACAAAGGGGTTGGCATTTGACCAGATGTCTTTTTACTCAAGTTCGTGAGCCTGGTCCATCGTAGCTGGTTGTGCAAGACTTTCCGAGATGCTCTTTGCTCCACCTCCCAAGATGTCCACATCTTGGTCAAAAAGCTTTGAGAAAAAGAACTCAGCTAAGTAATACCTCAGAGCATTGTTGGTTATCAAAAGCATCAAACTCACGACGGCTTCTCTGTCGGGTGCTTCATCATCAGTGTCAGCTGTATTTGGCACACTAAGGACTTTGTAGACAGCGATCGTCGAACCAAGGATGGCCATTGTGTAACCCTCAAGCGCGTACACGAATAAAGCTGCTTTGTAAAGCCCCAGCTTCATTGCAGAATTTTTTTGAGGCTGACCACTTTTGTCTGAGGGAAGAAAGTTCAAGAATAGCACCAATACCACTGCAGAAGACTTTTCGCACATGAAAAGGACATACGGCAGCGTTTTGAATGTTTTCGACTTGTTCAAAATTGTCAGAAGGTCGTAGCCGCACACCAGAATAAGTATGACGCCGAGCTTCCAGAAGTATTTTTTGGTGATGAGATGGTTTAAAACCGGCAGAAATCCACGGAAATGGTTCAAGCAGCACACATAGAATATCAAGAAAGAAGACGTTATAAAACACAGTAAGAGCCAGGCACTCTCAAAGATCTTAGGGCTGGGGAAAAGAGAAAAGTCCTCACAAAGTGCCGTGGTATGAAATTCTCTGACGAAACAGTCCGATGCCCAGACGATGAACATGGAGAGGCCAACCAACCGACCAACGAGAACTGACACCACGCACGCCCACTTGAGAGCGACAAGAAAACCTGAGATGGCACTTGAAAACCTTTCAGATATTACACGGATGCTGCCCTTGGGAAGTAACGTCTGCAATAACGTCAGAAAGAGGAAACTATGAGAACTTCACGGAGAAGATTTAAGGGGACCGGATGATCTAACGACGGAGATAATCTAAGTAGTAGGCTTCTCATGCCCACGACAAATTTATCAGAGTGTGTATCAAAAAGTCAACTGTCATTTAGCAAACATGCGTATGCAGGTCCTTTAATCTGCATAATTATTCCGTTTTTATTCAAGATATTTAACTCGGAACTCGGAAAACCCCTTCCCTTCTCCTCACGGTTACGAATCTAGCTAAACGAAGATGAAGAGTGATCATCGCAGTGCTCAAACTGGAAAATTTGAAATTTTCCAATTTAAGCAATTGGAAAGGAGAAGCCTGAAAAAAATCATGGCTTCAACGGGATTCGAACCCGTGACCTCCACGATACAGGTGTGATCCTCTACTAACTGAGCTATAAAGCCACACATTGGGAACGAGGTCAATTTATTGAGTTCATATCTTCCCGTGCAGTGAAACAATGTGATATATATATATGAAATAATTCATATTTAATCCCGTTGAAGCCCTGATTTTTTTTCAGGCTTCTTCTTTCCAATTGCTTAAATTGGAAAATTTGCTGGGATGATCACTCTTCACTTTCATCTACAACCGCAGTACAAATATAAATTATTTCATATATAGATCAAAATCTAACTAAACCATGGAGAAAAACGGCTAACTTGCTGTTCCGCTTAGCTTCAATTTGCGCAAGGAAGGCACGATTGACAGATTGGGAATGACACTTTAGAAGGCTCTCTTACTTTCGCGTTTGGATTGATTTCAATGAGTGATATGGTTTCACTTTCTTGGGTAGTTTCCCCTACCGGATTGAAGAGGCCTTTCATACATAAAGTAATTCAAGCTCCTATTAAAAATTCTGGTGTAGCTTTGTATGTCTTGTAGTATCTACGACAAATGTAGTTGCCAGCAAAGTCGTAGTATATCGCAGGCCAACTGCAATTCAATATGCAGAATTGGGGAGATATTCGAAAGGTCCTTTACTAAGTTCCTTTGAAATGTTTTTTCAGAGCTAGCTTGGTTTCGCTTTCGCTGGTTTTTTTCCCTTACGCATTCAGAAGTGTGACGTAATTTAGGTAAAATGCGCTTGATTTGAATTACAAAATACGGTTCAGCTTTCTATCCTCAGCTAATGCTCGAAAGAATACAATAAAATAAAGAAAAAGTACAGAAGATACAATCTAGGAGACCATAGACAGAGACTAGCATCATTTTGGCTCAGGGTGTATTCCAATTGATGTGGTTTCCTGTGAGGTTTTGG
>JAHPZR010003797.1:32500-38660 GCA_019787425.1 Platygyra sinensis
CAACATGTGATTAAAGATGTGATCGCTCAAACATCACATAACTTTAAATAAAACTGTACTCGAATGTCTGGAAGTCTCGGTTCTAAAGGGTGGAAGTTTTTAAAAGGTTTTAAACAAACAAAGTTTAAGAATCATCTGCAATCGGTTCTGCCTGTGGAACATTGCACCTCGGCTCGGAAAACTTTTGGCTGAGCTGGTAGTTGATGGTTACTTGACAGCCGTGGAAATTGTTGATTGTCATCAGCTGCTCTTCGTTCATCATCAGCGTGTTTTCCACAGCAGAGGAAAGGCCAACATTTTGAAGAGGACGGCGTTGGTTGGACGTGCTTGCCTGACCGGCTGAGCTTATGATTGATGAAATAAGCCGTTGTTCATTCTCATCGCCTTCTTCGTAGTCGGCTAAAGAGCGCTCGTTTGTATGGCCAGTGACGCCAATAATTGCGGAGCGAGGTTGGTTGGCAGCTTTAAGTTTCTTCACCAGCGCTTTGCGTGCACTGTGGTTTGTGAGCCTTTTATCTTCAATCTCGGCCTGAGCAGCCATAGATTTCATGAAGGAATTAATGCTATGGATCCCCATTCTCTGTCGCTTATACCACACTTGAGACTTCGGGCGCTCTATGACCGCGAGGTAAAATGGCCCATTGCTTTTCATTTCTTCGGGTCTGTGTGACAGGAACGTCTTCAAAAGCTTGACTGGACATCTTGGCCCACCAGTTGCAAACATTTTTGGCTGAACAACTCTTCGTGTTTTGCGAAGGCCACCCTTACGCGTTTTTGTGGGGTTTTCTTCGTACGTGATGTACTCGACGCCATTGTCGTCTTTGCTGAATGAAAAATCCTCCACATACATGTCGTGGTGCTCCTGGCAGCCTCGTAATCCGAAATGCTGCGTCAAAACAAACCACATTGTGGCTATTAGGGACTTCGAGACTGGCTGCCAAGGAGCCCTTTGGACCACAACAGCTCTTCATCTTCAGTGGTTAGTGCCTTTGATGCGCGGGGACGTTTGCCATTGCCCTGTTCACGGAGGAAGCGAGCTTTCCCTTCGAGTACTTTGCGACTGTTGACAAACTCTTTGTCCTTGGCAATGGAAATGTTGCTGCCTACTTCTTTTAAATGACGGTCAAGGGAAGCTATCATTACCCGCAAACTGTCTGGCTCGTAGTCTGAACCATCCTTCTTTCTCACCTCGGCGAAAAACCTTTGAAGCTTCTCGTCAAGTTCCTTGGCTTCGTAGCTTACAATATCCGGACTGTATCCTTTTTCTTCAGCCCATGTCGTCCAAACAGCAAGCCAGGTCTTAGTGCTTTTCTTTGTGTTCGAATTTGTGGCATTTTCCTTAAACTGTTGCAGTTCTTTCCCGTCACAATCGGGAAACCTGTCCGCCATTGTTTTAAAATTAGAAACAATCATTTCTCAGTTACCATGGAAACTGGCGTAATTTTTACATGTAAGTATTTCAAATTTGGCTTAAATACTACTTGTCTTAGCCAATCACATTTTAGAAATTTCTTAGCCTGTAGTATAACTACAGAAATTCACGCGCGCTTTTTGGCTAATTTTTATTGTCAATATGCGGACAGAAACATAAATTTAAAATTCATGCGAGAGCGAGCGAAAGCGGGCAATTCGACAATTTGTTAACGTAAAAAACAAATTGATGTCAGTTTTTAATGCGTCTGTCCTTTTATTGACAATGAATTTCGTCATAACATTGTCAAAGTAGTCTGCGGATCCACTCGGCTATCGCCTCGTGGATCCACAGCTACTTTGGCAATGTTATGACGAAATTCATGATCAATAACAGGACAGACGCATGAAAAACTGACGTCAATTTGTTAAGTTGATGATGGCTCAATAGGATTTAGATAGGACTAGCGCGCACGCTATGTTATAATTGTATTTTGTGCTCAACTCTCGTGACACATAGCACATGCTTTCTGAAAAGAAAAATAAACTGCCGCAGCCGGCATTCGTATCAAGCGCTGCCTGGCACAGAAATGGGAAAATTATGCGTCAAATTCTTTTGCCTCTTGGCTTCATTTACTGCCTCACACATAATACTTTGAATTTATGAAAATTTGGCGGGGCTGTGCGGCCCGCTTCCCCAAGCACTTACCCTATATAAGACCACTGATCTGCGCTTTTTCAACTCTATTTATGACCTGACCCTTAAATTTATACCCTAATTCAAACCTGCCTTAGTTCCTTATTTCAGAATGTTTGAGCTTTGTCGTGAGTGATAGAAAACGAATAACGCCTCTGAAAGGAATTCTCGATTTTAAAGAAGTGTTGTTAAAGGTATTGTGAATGACTT
Organism: Platygyra sinensis; assembly: GCA_019787425.1. Classification (NCBI taxonomy): domain Eukaryota; kingdom Metazoa; phylum Cnidaria; class Anthozoa; order Scleractinia; family Merulinidae; genus Platygyra; species Platygyra sinensis. Next base: position 34,818 of record JAHPZR010003797.1, read on the forward strand.
TAATTGCTGGTCTTATCGATAATGATGAAAACCTAACTTCTTCTAAAAAAACACTGAACATACCTAATTCAAGACTAAAGGGCCAAAACCATGCCCAGTTTGAGACCAAAATGACCAAAATCGATACTCTATTTCTGACCAAAACCATATCCTTTGAGACTGGGCATACCTATAAAGCCCATATTATGGAGTATCCGTCTCTCCTTGGGCAGAGTCAAAAGGAAGTAGAAAACTTCTTTTAATATTATAGCGGAGCTTGAGCGCGCGAAGCGCGCCAGTGAAGCTCCATACTTAAGGTTATTCCTCACAATTGCACTGCGCATCCTTTCTGCGCATAATTTATGGCGTCATTTAGCGCGCCCGCGTGCACGCGCATGTTGAAAACATGGCGGATTTGCCTTGATATTGAGCGCTGTCAGTTGGAAAATGGCTATAGCTCACCAACGGGCACGGGCACCCCAACTTTTTTTTCAGTCATTGTAATCAACTTATCATAAACTTTGCTTGAGGAAAGACTGATCTGATTCCTATTGCTGAAAATTGAATAAATAACGAAAATAGCAGGTAAACTGTGGTCTTTTCTATTTTGCCCTGTGGTAACCATGTCAAGAAATTTGGTTGAAAGTTTAATCAAGAATTCAGCTTTCTGTCTAAATCAAACTTAAAAAGTTCAATTGTGTCCGATACAATGCATTGAGTCCAGTTTAATGCGTGTTCTCGTGAGTCTCGGTCACAAAAATTTACAATTATTACTGGGAATGCGTTCTTGTAATAAGCATTAAATAATGCCAAAATGGGTCATTTTCAATGCCCCAGTGCTCCTTAATGAGTATGGGCACCCCTCTTTTTTATTTCAAAATTGAAGTTCTCATATGATAAATATTCAGTGGGCAAAGTTTGAACGAAAATCTATTGTCAGTTTTATTTCAGGGGAATTACCTTAAGAAAAATTGGTAACTCATCAAGCCGAGAAAATTTAGTTCTGACGTCAGCGTACGAGCGACCAAGTGAGCGAGCTGGCGAGCGAACGCCGTCCGTACAGACTTTGGGGGTGGAAGAGGGGCGTTTCGTGGTTAGGCTCAAGGGCGATCTAAGGAATACCATCTTTTCTCGGCGGGATTTGTCAGAAAAAAAGACTCATTTGTATTTGTTATGCCAACAAACGTTCGGGACGTTGATCTAACGTTCAAGATAGAGTTTATCTGAACCACAACATGAAAGAGAACGACAGAGAGCAAGAATTAACAGCCGAAAAAGTGGCGAAGATCGCGATAGAGCGTCTGCGGCCCAGGGCAAGAAAGGAGGAGGGGTAGTACTGAATAGTGAACAATGCCGTGAATTGAATCGAGTCATGGTTAGAGAAACGAGATGAAATAATACCGAACAATGCCGTGAGGGCGAGTAAGAGCTTTAGAAAAGAACTGAAATGCTCGAAAAAATTGACTCCGAAGACTACAGAACTTCGCGCGTCGAGATATGATGTGGAGCTGTGCAAGGAGAGTCGCATGATTTCATCAGGTGACCAACAAGAGAAATCAAACGTGTTTTGCGGGTAATGATAGCTTCCCTTGACCGTCATTTAAAAGAAGTAGGCAGCAACATTTCCATTGCCAAGGACAAAGAGTTTGTCAACAGTCGCAAAGTACTCGAAGGGAAAGCTCGCTTCCTCCGTGAACAGGGCAATGGCAAACGTCCCCGCGCATCAAAGGCACTAACCACTGAAGATGAAGAGCTGTTGTGGTCCAAAGGGCTCCTTGGCAGCCAGTCTCGAAGTCCCTAATAGCCACAATGTGGTTTGTTTTGACGCAGCATTTCGGATTACGAGGCTGCCAGGAGCACCACGACATGTATGTGGAGGATTTTTCATTCAGCAAAGACGACAATGGCGTCGAGTACATCACGTACGAAGAAAACCCCACAAAAACGCGTAAGGGTGGCCTTCGCAAAACACGAAGAGTTGTTCAGCCAAAAATGTTTGCAACTGGTGGGCCAAGATGTCCAGTCAAGCTTTTGAAGACGTTCCTGTCACACAGACCCGAAGAAATGAAAAGCAATGGGCCATTTTACCTCGCGGTCATAGAGCGCCCGAAGTCTCAAGTGTGGTATAAGCGACAGAGAATGGGGATCCATAGCATTAATTCCTTCATGAAATCTATGGCTGCTCAGGCCGAGATTGAAGATAAAAGGCTCACAAACCACAGTGCACGCAAAGCGCTGGTGAAGAAACTTAAAGCTGCCAACCAACCTCGCTCCGCAATTATTGGCGTCACTGGCCATACAAACGAGCGCTCTTTAGCCGACTACGAAGAAGGCGATGAGAATGAACAACGGCTTATTTCATCAATCATAAGCTCAGCCGGTCAGGCAAGCACGTCCAACCAACGCCGTCCTCTTCAAAATGTTGGCCTTTCCTCTGCTGTGGAAAACACGCTGATGATGAACGAAGAGCAGCTGATGACAATCAACAATTTCCACGGCTGTCAAGTAACCATCAACTACCAGCTCAGCCAAAAGTTTTCCGAGCCGAGGTGCAATGTTCCACAGGCAGAACCGATTGCAGATGATTCTTAAACTTTGTTTGTTTAAAACCTTTTAAAAACTTCCACCCTTTAGAACCGAGACTTCCAGACATTCGAGTACAGTTTTATTTAAAGTTATGTGATGTTTGAGCGATCACATCTTTAATCACATGTTGTTGTAAACCCAATCAATTGCGCGTGACGAAATAAAAATGTGTATTACATAAAGTGCGAAATTTCTTTGCCTTGTAGTATAAACAAAAAATAGCACGAGTTCTTCGGGGTATTTGGGATAAATACCTGTTCATGATATTTCAAAACTCCCAAATATCACTCGCCGCGGGGGCTCGTGATATTTTGGTGAATTTTGAAATATCACTAGCGGTATTTATCCCAAATACCCCTAGAAACCGTGCTATTTCCTATACTTATCGTAAAAAAGATCTTTTTATAACATAGCTATATGCTAGCGCGCGCTCTGATTGGCTAAATTTCATGAAAAAGAAATGGATGGTTCATAGAGATGGTTCATGCTGACGTCATTGTCGGTGAAATTTCTACTTAGGTAGATTTACACGGTACGACTTTGACGCATGCGACAAGCTTACGACAGGCCTACGATATGACTTGGAACCATTTAAACGCGTACGACATTTTCACTTACAAAATTAAATATACAAAGGTTTGCACCGGGATTTACGGAGCGAAAAAGTTCTAACAAACGTAACAAAATATTTTAGCTGTCCTGCGCTTTGAAAATACTTTCTAACGAGATGTTTTTCGCTTTAATCCGTTCCGTACTTTTCGAGAAACGACTTCATGTGAACCAGTCAACAACAACTTCGTCCGCCATTTTGACCGAAGAAAACTTCTCCTTCGTCCCTCACTGAGTAGAAATTTGTCACAAAACACGTATGTTCTATAGAGTTCGGCTACGATTGTCGCAGCGTTTTAAAAAGTGTTTTAAAATCTTACGACAATTTTTTTTGACGCACACAACAGTCGTAAGCGAGTTGTAGGTTTGATTTACACGAAACAATTAATGTCGTAGGCCTGTCGTAAGCTTGTCGTATACGACAAAGTCGTACCATGTAAATCGGCCTTTACGCTACCTTCGTGCTCTCCCAACTATCCGCATGCATCCCGAATTGGATGGACGCACGCTAGACATTGTCCATTCCTTAAATGTACGCTCGGCCGTGCTCAATAAAATGACGTGTGCAATGACGCGTGCAGTTTCATTTCAGCTGCAAATTTCCGTCGCGTTTATTGCGAGTTCCTTTGTTTAAGTTTCGGCAATATGAAGATTATTATGAACAATCCT
>JAHPZR010003798.1:0-2500 GCA_019787425.1 Platygyra sinensis
AGCTACTGTTTACAACCCTCATCGACCAGAGTGCAAGGTCAAGGCCAGAATTATTCTGGACAGTGGCAGTCAGCGCACCTATTTGACAGACAAACCTGAAGAACATTCTTCAATTACCAGTGTTAGAGAGGAAACAAGTCTCAATTAAGACATTTGGATCCATAGATGAAAGATTGGAATTAGTGGAAGTTGCAGCTCTGGGGATAGAGCTGAAGGGGGAGCCCAACCTGTCGCTGTCAGCCTTTACTGTGCCTTTGATTTGCCAACCATTGCAGGGCCAATCTGTTAACCAAGTGGTGAATGACAATGCCTGTTTCTCAGGACTAAGACTAGCTGATTATTGTACTGAAGGGGAAACACTCAATGTTGACATTCTGGTCGGTTCAGACTATTATTGGACTCTTGTGACTGGTCACACCATCCGAGGAACGCAAGGTCCAACAGCTCTTCACACTAAACTGGGATGGGTACTCTCAGGCCCTGTCTCTTGTGGAAATCCAGGAGGTCAGCAAAGCAGCAATCTTGTGACAACCCATGTCTTAAAGTGTGCCACTGAGCAAGTTCATTATGAAGGTATTGAAGGAGAAGTGAAGAAATTTTGGGACTTAGAGTCTCTGGGTATCAAGACTCCGAGCATCCATGAAGAGTTCTTGGAGAAGCTGACACACAGGGGAGACTACTATCAGGTCAGTCTTCCATGGAAGGCTACACACCCACCACTCCCTGATAATTATGAGTTAAGCAAGCGAAGACTGAACAGTTTGTTGAGTCGACTTCGCAAGGAGCCTGATGTCCTGAAGGAGTATGACAGTGTCATCAGAGATCAAATCGATAGAGGAATAGTTGAAGTTGTCGGCAAGGAGACCAGACCAGAGTCCAACCGCATACATTACATCCCTCACCATGCCGTTATCAGGAGGGACAAGTCGACCACAAGGTTGCGCGTCGTTTATGATGCCTCCGCAAAGTCAGATGGAGCTTCACTGAATGAGTGTCTGCATGCTGGTCCCCCACTCGCACAGAATATCTTTGACATTATGCTAAGATTCCGTAGTCACAGAATTGCTCTTGTCGGGGACATCGAGAAGGCGTTCTTAATGGTCCACATAGCTGAAGAAGACAAGGATGCCCTCCGATTCCTGTGGATCGATGATATTGATAAGGTCAAACCTGAGGTTGTTGTTCTGAGGTTTGCACGCGTCGTTTTCGGAGTGTCATCGAGTCCATTTTTGCTGAACGCCACTATCAAGCATCACATAGACCAATATGAACAGTGTGATCCTAACTTCACTCGGAAATTCCTTGAGAGTATTTATGTTGATGATTTGACCTGGGGTGACAGCGATGTGGATCGCACCTTCGAGCTCTATGTGAAGTCAAAATTGCGACTGAAGGAAGCAGGATTCAATCTGCGAAAGTTTGTCACCAATTCTGAAGAGCTACGTGAAAGAATTGACAAGAATGAAAGATCAGCTTCAAGGAGCGAAGAAGTTCAGCCTAACGAGAATGTTAGTCATCAGGTTGCCGAGATAACAGTGGCAGATGTACACAAAGTTGAAGAGGAGGACATGACCTACTCAAGGAGCGTCCTGGGAACTCCAGTTGTTGAAGACCCTGGCAAACAAAGGATTTTAGGAACTCTGTGGAATTTCCACAAGGACAATCTCATGTTTGATCTCACAGAGATTGCATCATTGGCAAGGAAGGTAGAGCCTACAAGGAGAAGTGTGATCAGTACAGTGTCCAAGTTCTATGATCCACTTGGTGTGATTTCCCCCATCGTTGTCCAATTTAAAATCTTGTTCCAAGAGCTGTGCAAGGAAAAGAGGGACTGGGACGACCCACTGGAAGGTTCTTGCAAGTCATCCTGGCAGAGACTAGTGGCGCAACTACAAGACTCGAAACCCATCATCCTTCCTAGATGTTATTATACTGGAATAGAAGAGGAAGTCATCACGAATGAGCTTCACGGGTTCTGTGATGCCTCTGCAAGGGCATACGGGGCAGTTGTCTACCTGCGTATTGTGACTACACATGACAATTACATCAGATTTGTAGCTTCAAAAACAAGAGTAGCACCCCTCTCCAACCAGACCATACCACGCTTAGAATTGCTGTCAGCTGTTGTTCTTGCCAGACTGATACACAGTGTCAAAGAAGCCCTTACTTCCGAGATAGAGATTAGCAGTTTGGTGTGTTGGACTGACTCAAAGGTAGCCTGGTATTGGATTGTACAGAGTACGAAGGAGTGGAAACAGTTTGTGCAGCACCGTGTTGATGAGATAAGGAAGCTGGTACCTACAGTGTGCTGGAACCATGGTCCTGGACCAGGTAACCCAGCAGATATACTCTCCAGGGGGATGGATTGTCGTGACTTGACAGCTAGTACCTTATGGTGGAACGGTCCAAAATGGCTAACTGATTCTGAGGAGCATGATGAACCAAACAGGTTTGACGAGGAGTTGCTTCCTGAGGAGTGCCTTTCGGAAATGAAGGCAAA
>JAHPZR010003798.1:7500-20839 GCA_019787425.1 Platygyra sinensis
CAATTAATCAGTCCATATATCATCGTTGTCTAGGATTTAAGGTGTGTCGCACGTCAGTGATAAAAGGAAAACCACAAGGTATATTACTCTACTTCTATCAATAGAATCGGGTCGTGAACAGTGAATACTGTAACAAATTAAAAGTGAAAATAAACCGTGAAGTTTGCGAAGAACAGCCTGGCGTTTCTTGGCATTCGCAACACAGTGGCACCTCCGACGGGACGAAGGAAACCGTTTTATCAGCCAGTAAGCCGAAATGGAGAAACTCAAAGCAGACATTGGAGGTAAACTTAAACTTCTTGAATTTGCATTGGGTAAAACTCAAGGCACACTAGAGTCGGGGAATGTGCTCGCACTCAACCGTCATCGCGAGGTGCTGAGTACCATAGTTAACCAAATCGATATCCTAAAGCTTCAGATTATCGAAGAGAGGTTTAAAGCGGGCGAATCCGAAGAGGATATCACGAAGTGGAGCACAGAAATTGAAAACCAGGTCGATCAAGTTGACATTAAAGTAACTCATATAAATGAACACTTGGCTAGCCTTAAATCAGAAGAAGATTTCAAAGCTCAAGAAATCGAGAAGGAGCTTAAAGCGAAGGAGCGCGAAGATCAGCTTAAATTTGAACGCGCACAGCTTGAGCAGAAACTAGAATATGAACGGAAAATAGAAGAATCCAAGCTGGATCACGCAACGAAGTCAAGCGATGCTAAAGCCAGCCCTGCCAGCGAGGGAGCGCGCACTAAGCTACCAAAGCTAACTATTACAAAATTTAATGGTTCCCATACGGATTGGCTCCGTTTTTGGAACATTTACGAAGCTGAAATCGACAAATGTAGCAACATGGCGGCGGTAACTAAATTCGCTTATCTCAAAGATCTTTTAGAACCCAAAGTGGGAATAGATGGTCTCCCTTTCTCGAGCGAGGGATACGAACGGGCGAAGAACATTCTAAGAACCAAGTATGGGAAAACGTCTGAAATAGTAAATGCATACGTCCAAAATACAATGGGATTACCAGCAATCAGTGGTGCGAACCCAGCGAAGATCCATCAATTCTATAGCCTCCCACGCAGACGTTCTTAGGCTTGTCACGCGTTCCTCCCCACGAACGTCTGCTCAACGGACAGGCCACTTCCCTTCACTGGCGGTTAGCTTTTGTTTTAAAAGAACCAATCCTGTTCTGTTAATGTTGACATCTCTGTTGTTTGTCAGGCTGTTTGCCATGTGCTTATGCATTGTTTAGGCTCATTTATGTTGCACGATATTTGCTTTCGAGGGGCAAAATATGGAAAATAAGAATTTTTCCGTGAAATGTTGCTTACCTGCATTTAATATTGTGGCGCTGGGCCCGGTTGTTTCACTAGAACTATTTGTAAGTAGAGCGTATGTTGCTTCTTATCACGCAAATCATATTTACCCACGTCCGGTTTGTTTTTTCGGAGACGGCGTGCTTTACTTCGAGAAAGCTACACCTTTCTGTAGTGAGGTTCTTATGTTTCTTCTATCAATTTGGTTGAGCTTGTGTTTCTCGAGTCCGATGAATAGGTTTATTGCTCCTTTCGTCCCTTCTGGCACCACATAATTAAAATGTAGCTGTTTACGTGCGAATCAGTTGACTGTTTTGCGTGTTGTATATCACATTGTTTGACTTAGCTCTGGCAAGACCGTACCGGTCCTCAATGTGGATCTTATCAGTTGCCGGTACTTCTAAAATAATATGTACGTCTGCAGTTGCTGGTGGAACTCGTATGTAAGTGAAAATTTTGAAGCTTTTGCGGCACCAATTTCTCGTGTTGAAGCGTTGGGTCAAAGTCGGTCAAAGTCGGTCAAAGTCCAGCTTTGCACAGATTGGCAGAGAAGCTATGATTGGCTAACCGTCAACGAACGGATGTGGCCGGTCTGTTGAGCAGACGTTCGTGGGGAGGAACGCGTGACAAGCCTAAGAACGTCTGCGTAGGAGGCTTTCAATTCTATGAAGCGCTGTCGTTCAATGTGCAAGCTCTCGAGACGCTGGGCAAACTTAAAGAGGTAAATGGCTATGTTCGGATGTCAATCGACAAATTACCCGGGATAAGAGGGGACTTGGTCAGAACAGACGAAAACTGGCAAGAATGGGACTTTCCGAAATTCGTTTACGCCCTCCAGGGATGGACAGAAAGAAATCCTGTAACCATCAGATCAAGTGACAAGTCCTGGCGTGACTCAAATGCGTTTAACACTCAATTAGACGACGCGCGTCTTCGTGGATGTGTTTATTGTGACAGCACTGATCACAGGCCGCACGAATGCAGTAAGGTGGCCGATCCAAGCGAAAGAAGGAAGATTTTCCTGAGAAAACGCCTTTGCTTTAACTGTGCCGGAGATGATCACAGGGTGACGGAATGCAAGAGCAGAAAAACGTGTTTGTTTTGCAAGAGAAGACACCACACCTCCATCTGTGACAGAGGAAACGCAGACAACTCGATGACAGCTACACAAATTGGCGATGGTCCTGTGGTGTACCCGGTCGTTGTTGTGGAAGTTGCAGGAATAAAATGTCGTGCCCTCCTGGATTCGGGCGCAGGAAGTTCGTACGCTTCTGCAGCACTGCTTGAGAGAATTGGTGCAAAACCTCATCATTCTGGGTTGCGTAAGATTGAGATGATGCTGGGCGCGAGCAGTTGGGTGATGGAAGTTTATCGGATCATCATCATCATCATCATCATCAATCTTTATTTATCCACCAGATCATATCACTTTACATGGTCTTCCTAGGAATCGTGTTTAAAACTAGACTAAAATACTCTAAGGAACTATGTTAAAAATACAAAAAGTTACATTATGAATGATAAGAGTTAAAATGAGTCAAGGTGTATCAAACTTAACTCAGTAAAGGGAAACTTTGAGATGGAGGCAGAAGTCACTAAAGTAGAGAAACCGCACCTCATGATGTTAGACAACCCTCGCTACAAGAAGCTCATAGAAAAACACCCTCACCTTAAGGGCGTGACCATGGATGACAACGACGAGAGACCCCGCCTACCTGTACACATCATCCTAGGAAACAGTGAATGCCCCAGAATCAGCACCACCGAGCCTCAGCGTGTGGGAAGAGAATGGGATCCTGTAGCAAGTCACACAAAGTTGGGCTTGACTATCACCTCACCTGGTAAAGAAATCGATACTGCAAGTATGCTCCTTACACAAACGTCGAGAGTTGACTACGAAGAACTTTGTAAGCTAGATGTTCTTGGGTTGGCAGACACGCCTTCAGGGGATCAGGGTGTGGTCTACGATGAGTTTAAGGAACAGCTTCGCAGGAGCGAAGAAGGGTGGTACGAAACCGGTCTCCCGTGGAAGGGAGATCATTCCCCCTTGCCAAACAACAAGGAAGGAAGCCTACGCAGACTCGCTAGTCTCGTACGGAAACTTGAGAAGAATGGATCCATTGATGATTACAATGCTGTGATCCAGGAGCAGTTGGCCGAGGGAATAGTTGAGCGCGCCCCAACCTCTGTCCAAGGACGGGAATTCTACATTCCACACAAGGGAGTCCTGCGTGAAACCGCTGAAAGCACTAAGCTAAGAATAGTATATGACGCCTCCGCAAGGGCCTGGGATGGTGCACCGTCTCTTAACGAATGTTTAACACCGGTCCGCCGCTACAAAACCAACTATGGAGTGTGTTAATCCGAGCACGTTTCAATCCAGTTGCCATCACTGGAGATATCAAGAAAGCGTTCTTGCAAGTCAGAATCCGGCCAGAAGAAAGAGACGCTGTCAGGTTCCACTGGTTAAAGAACATCGAGACCAAGGAAGTTGAGACACTCCGATTTACAAGAGCTCTGTTCGGTTTGGGTCCCTCACCCTTCTTGTTAGGAGGGGTCATTGAGCAGCATTTGGATACCTGGAGCCCCAAGCAGCCTGAAATAGTACGCGAGATAAAGAAGAATATGTACGTGGATGACCTAATAAGTGGAGGGACGACAGTGCCCAAAGCAAGAGAGATGAAAGATGCAGCCACATAGATTTTTGCTGACGCCGGGTTCAAACTTCACAAATGGCATTCAAACGTTCCTGAATTAGAATCCGCCGAAGCCGATCAGACTGCCGACCAGACGTTTGCCAAACAGCAGCTGGTAACCCCGTCAAGGGGAGACAGCTCACTGCTTGGTCTTAAGTGGGACAAGCTGAGAGATTTCCTAAGCGTCACCATGCCGACCAATAAAGCCGACAACACCAAGAGGGCGATATTGGCAAAAATAGCAAGGATCTACGATCCACTTGGAGTGGCGTCTCCCCTCACACTATGGGGAAAGTTGCTGTATCGTGATGCCTGCAACCTAAAAATCGGTTGGGATGAACAATTGCCTTCTGACCTAGCCGCCAAGTGGGCCAAATGGGAATCAAGATCACCTGAGAGAATTACATTCATGAGGGCCCTGGTTCAGTATCAGGAACCAATCAACAGTATATCCTTACATGTCTTTAGAGATGCAAGTGGTGTGGGCGTGGCAGCAGCAGCGTTCACCGTCGTGTCGCAACCATCAGGTGTCACAGAAGGCATTGTGGCAGCTAAAGCTCGATTGGCCAAACAAGGTCTCACCATTCCACGCCTGGAGTTGGTCGCCTGTCAAATGGCAGCTAATATGGCCACTAACGTGAGAGAAGCCCTGGAAGGATATCCGCTCGACGGAGTTTACTGTTGGTCCGACAGTACAGTTGCGCTCCACTGGATAAGAGGAGAAGGGGAGTACAAGCAGTTTGTGCTCAACCGGGTGCGCAAAATTCGAGATAAGAATTGGATAACGTGGAGATATGTACCCACCAAAGAGAATCCAGCAGACCTTGGGAGTCGTGGAGGGCCTGTACCAGAAGACAGCGACCTTTGGTGACATGGTCCGAAATGGCTCTCACACCCAAGTGCTTGGCCAGTGGACATTACCACAACCGCCACTGCAGAAACACTGGCTGAAGCAAAGACGGTACGAGAGATATTCAAGCTCGCTACCGACCAAGAGGTGGATGGATTTGATGCACTTCTGAACAAGTATGGTCTCTGGCGTGTGTTGCGTATTGGCGGATGGGTCGCGAGGTTTGTCCATAATACAAGGCGTCCACCTCGTGAAAGGAAAACGGGGCCATTAACCACCGAAGAACTAATCGTTCAAAGAAGATTCTGGGAGAAGAGAGCCCAGCAGGAGGGAGTGAAATCGAAGAATTATGAAAACGACCGCTCGCAGCTTAACTTACAGCTAAACAAACAGCAACTCCTTGAATGCCGGGGAAGGATACAGGGCGTCTACCCAGTATATCTCCCAGATACAGCCGTCTACACGGAGAAGTTCGTGGAAGAAGCTCATGAGTCTACCCTTCACGGAGGGACGCAGTTGACAATGGCCAAAGTACGAGAACGGCACTGGGTCCCGCGCCTAAGACGACTTGTGAAGCGTATTGTGAAAAAATGCCCAGGATGCAAACGATTCCAGGCCACAGCCCTTGCAGTACCGCCTCCTGGACTGCTATCGCGAGATCGAACCGAAGGATCCACTCCCTTCCAGGTTGTGGGAGTCGACTATGCTGGCCCAATCAAATTTAAAGCAACTGAAAAACGCGAAGGAAAAGCCTACCTTATTCTGTATGCCTGCAGTCTGACAAGGGCACTGTACCTCGTCCTGGCGAGAAGCTTGCAGACCGATGAATTCCTTTTAAGCCTAAAAGGATTAATAGCAAGGCGTGGCAGACCAAGTACAATCTATTCAGACAACGGCAGTACTTTCGTTGGAGCCGCAGCATGGATTAAGCAAGTGCAGAATGATGAGAAGCTAAACGATTTCCTTGCACGTCACCAAATCACGTGGAAGTTCAACCTAAGCCGAGCTTCCTGGTGGGGAGGCCAGTTCGAGCGCATGATAGGGCTGGTCAAAACAGCAGTGAGGAAAACTATCGGCAACGCCTGCCTAACCTTTGATGAGCTGAAGGAAGTCTTTCTGGACGTCGAAATAGCCTTGAATGGTCGCCCACTGTCCTATGTTGAAGACGATGCACAATTACCAGTCTTAGGGTGAAGAATGATCGTCGCAGTAAATTTTCCAATTTAAGCAATTGGAAAGAAGAAGCCTGAAAAAATCAAGGCTTCAACGGGATTCGAACCCGTGACCTCCGCGAATACCGGTGCGATGCTCTACCAACTGAGCTATGAAGCCACACATTGGGAGCGAGGTCAATTTATTGAGTTCATTCTCCCGTGAGGAGTGAAATGATGTGAAGTATACATGAAATAATTCATATATTGCGGTTGTAGATCAAAGTGAAGAATGATCGTCGCAGTAAATTTTCCAATTTAAGCAATTGGAAAGAAGAAGCCTGAAAAAATCAAGGCTTCAACGGGATTCGAACCCGTGACCTCCGCGAATACCGGTGCGATGCTCTACCAACTGAGCTATGAAGCCACACATTGGGAGCGAGGTCAATTTATTGAGTTCATTCTCCCGTGAGGAGTGAAATGATGTGAAGTATACATGAAATAATTCATATATTGCGGTTGTAGATCAAAGTGAAGAATGATCGTCGCAGTAAATTTCGCGGAGGTCACGGGTTCGAATCCCGTTGAAGCCTTGATTTTTTCAGGCTTCTTCTTTCCAATTGCTTAAATTGGAAAATTTACTGCGACGATCATTCTTCACTTTGATCTACAACCGCAATATATGAATTATTTCATGTATACTTCACATCATTTCACTCCTCACGGGAGAATGAACTCAATAAATTGACCTCGCTCCCAATGTGTGGCTTCATAGCTCAGTTGGTAGAGCATCGCACCGGTATCGCGGAGGTCACGGGTTCGAATCCCGTTGAAGCCTTGATTTTTTCAGGCTTCTTCTATCCAATTGCTTAAATTGGAAAATTTACTGCGACGATCATTCTTCACTTTGATCTACAACCGCAATATATGAATTATTTCATGTATACTTCACATCATTTCACTCCTCACGGGAGAATGAACTCAATAAATTGACCTCGCTCCCAATGTGTGGCTTCATAGCTCAGTTGGTAGAGCATCGCACCGGTATCGCGGAGGTCACGGGTTCGAATCCCGTTGAAGCCTTGATTTTTTCAGGCTTCTTCTTTCCAATTGCTTAAATTGGAAAATTTACTGCGACGATCATTCTTCACTTTGATCTACAACCGCAATATATGAATTATTTCATGTATACTTCACATCATTTCACTCCTCACGGGAGAATGAACTCAATAAATTGACCTCGCTCCCAATGTGTGGCTTCATAGCTCAGTTGGTAGAGCATCGCACCGGTATTCGCGGAGGTCACGGGTTCGAATCCCGTTGAAGCCTTGATTTTTTCAGGCTTCTTTTTTCCAATTGCTTAAATTGGAAAATTTACTGCGACGATCATTCTTCACTTTGATCTACAACCGCAATATATGAATTATTTCATGTATACTTCACATAATTACCAGTCTTGACACCGAATTCCATGCTCTTCAGCCAACCAAATATTCCACCTGAGAGGGAGGTACACTATGAAGAGAACCCACAACTTAGACGGCGAGCGAAATACCTGAGAAAATGCAAAGATGCAGTCTGGAACCGCTGGACGAAAGAGTACCATCGGGGGCTGCGTGAACGTCATACAGTGACACATAAAGCCTCCCCTTGTGGAGCTGAGAAGGGAGATGTCTGCCTTATCAAAGACGACAACAAGGACAGAAATAAGTGGAAACTTGGAATAGTGGAAGAGCTAATTGCGGGACGTGACGGGGTCGTGAGAGCTGTGAAGCTTCGAGCAGGCAAGAGCTATCTGGAAAGAGCAGTGCAGCAGTTGTATCCACTGGAGCTGTCCCGTGACAAGTCTCGAGAAGTGCCGAGACCTCCACTGAACCCTGAAGCGCTTGCCTTCAGACCAAAGCGAGATGCCGCAGTCGCAGCCAGATTACGAGTCCAAAGTATCGCTGAACGTGACCAAGACGACTAAGAAACATTGTTCATTAGAAGACTTAATTTAGACTGTTTGAAAAGAGGAACATTATCTGCTGATTTGAACACTGATTTCAGTCTACTAGGTTTCAATCGGAAGAAATTTAAGAACTTTACTCGAATTGTATTTGCTTCCGGGACTGAAGCAAATAGGGGAGTGTGTCGAGATATTTTTAGTTGTATTACATACATACATACATACATACTTTATTTAAGGTATCATAAACAAATAAATACAAGTAATACCCTAAAAAGGAAGTTTAAGAGGTTGACCCTATGTAAATAAACTTCCAAAATAAAAATCGAAAATATTGTGTGACATGAATATTATTATAGTATTGTGTGACATGAAGTAAGATAAGTGATTTGCGTTATGTGATCTCTTTTTTCGTGATTTCAGCGTAGACAAAAGAATCAATTAATCAGTCCATATATCATCGTTGTCTAGGATTTAAGGTGTGTCGCACGTCAGTGATAAAAGGAAAACCACAAGGTATATTACTCTACTTCTATCAATAGAATCGGGTCGTGAACAGTGAATACTGTAACAAATTAAAGTGAAAATAAACCGTGAAGTTTGCGAAGAACAGCCTGGCGTTTCTTGGCATTCGCAACAAGAGTGACACGAGGGCAAAGCCGTCAGAAATTACAATGTTCCCATGCAAGGGAATCCGATGCCAAATAACTTTTTCCAAAATTGAATTTTACACAATTCGTGAATCAAAACATTAAAATACTAGGCAGAAGATTGTATTCATTAAGTTTGGAGGACGTGGTTTGGCTAGTAGACGCTCAGTTATTTTTCTAATTTTCTATACATGTTTTTGTAAAATTTGGCTGGGTAGGCGGACGTATAGGAAAAAAATTACAGACAAATATATGGAAAATTAGAAAATTAACTGAGCGTCCTCGAGCCAAACTTGGCGAATACAACCTTCTATCTAGAATTTTAACTTTGTGATTCACAAATTATGTAAAATTCAATTTTGGCAAAAGTTATTTGCCATCGGATTTTCTTACAAGCACTGTACTTTCTGACCACTGACCTTTACCTACCCGTTAAGATCGATGGAATCGAAAACCATGATAAGGCCTATTAAAGAAGTCATAAAGTCGGGCTCGGGCTCGCAATTGCAAAGAAAAGCGTTACTTTACGTCATCTCTGCCACCGTCAAGAGATCTGGGCACTTTTTTGGTACCATGAGTGTAGAATCACCTGATAGACAGTGGTTTGTATCCGGAAAACTAATGTTCCGGAAACTAATTTGATCCAACGAGAAGATTTCATTATCGGAGCTCAGCGAGTTATAAAATTTCAGTCCTTGAAACAACACAGAAAATTTGTTACATTGTTAGTTCCGCTGAGTAAGGTAATTGAATTTCTAATACAGTAATTGCAGATTTGGCTATTCAATCTAAACTTCAAGGATTTATTTTTCAGATTTTAACTAAGCAATTAAACTACATTCAATGGATTCAAAATACGATCGCCTGGAGTCACAACTTAAACAGAAGGAAAATCCCAGGAAAAGCGCCAGCGTCTTTTCCATTCTTTTCTTCTGGTGGGTGAGAGAGATTCTTGCCATTGGCCAAAAGCGTCCTCTGGAAAACGATGACTTGTTTCCTTTACTTGACGAGGACAAAACTGAGACATCGACTGAAAAACTTCACAAGACATGGAATGAAGAAACAATTCCCGCCTCAAACAAAACAGCAAATGGACATCGATTGCTAAAATCGCTTTTTCGAGCCTTTCCTTTAAACGATTACGTGTTCATTTTGAGTTTAGGTTTGTTGCCTGCTGTTTGTAATGTACTTCAGCCCGTGTTCCTGAGTCTGCTTTTACCTGAATTAATGAACTCTCATGTGAAAGACTCCTCCTTGGCTTATATCTACGCTACTGGAATCTGTATGAGCTCTTTCGTGAGAGCTATTTGTGTTCATCAGTTTGATTACTACGCTCAATTAATGGCGCTTAGATGGAAGTCAGCAACAATTGGAATCGTTTACAAACAGGTGAGGGAATTGCTCAACACCCGACTAATCTAGGAGCGAAAACAAGAATCTTTACAATACAGTATAAATTATATATTAATCGCGCTGGAGATCGTTACTGAGAGACTATCAGTCTGAGATCTTGACGATATGGTCCGTACAAAAAAGACCAAAGGTAGATTAGATTGTTTACAGCCCTCTATTTTCTCGAATTTTTGTTCGATCGTATTGAACACGCGGATATAATCGCGAGGGAACTGGACGCCAGCGCAAAACGGAAGCCTTGACTGGGTACAGGGTAGTAGGGACCAAGAAAAATAGAGGGGCTGTAGACATCTTTGGAAGAAAGTGAATTCCTTGTTTCTCTCAGAAACGGAAAAATTCCACTGGTTGAAAGGTGACGAAAGTGTCATCACCTTTAAATATCACGAGTGGTGCATATCCTTAATTGCTCGAGCCTTCATTCAATTACTCATTGTTATATGACTCGGGGAAAATTACAAAAGTGCTTCCTTTAATTTGCACTCCGGTGCAAAATTAACAATTAGCGATCAATTGGCTTGCTCTCCGCCAATCACGATGAAGTCATTTTCTCAGTTATATAATAAATCCCTTGCATAAGGCGGCTGCGCCCGCAGTACGAGCGGTAGTCAAAACTGAGCTGTCCTACCGAAACGACGCGAAAATACTCATTTTCTTCGCAGCTTACAAAAATAAAAACAATGCGAAAGATGCTTTGGCCCCTTCAAAAGGTTAACTTGCGAATTCCTGGATTAATTTGACAAGGAACAGCACATTTTGTTCAAAATAGCACATCTATTATCCTACCTGGCGACACTCGACTGAAAACGAGCGAATTGGAATCCCGGACGCGGATGGACCATTTTTGGCGCCAAATCAGAAGCTTGGAGACAAAAAAAAATTTCAATTTTTCACTTTTTGCAATCTGATATGGTTTTTGAAAATGTAAATCTCTTTCGTGAAAAGTTAATACCACCTCGAGTGAAAAAAGTTGCCTATCTTACATTGACGTGAGGACAGTGAAGTTTACTCACCTGCTAAATCCTGATTGGTCAATTCAAATTTCCCGCCCGTCAGCCGTATGCAAGGTCTGGGTTCCAGATGAGATTTGAACCCACGACCCTCCGTGACCTAGCCGGACGCTCTAACCACTGCGTTACTCGAGACTATGGTGAGCAAGGGTGAAAAAAGGGTCTTTGACTAGAACTGCATCGCAATCGCGCGGTTACACAGTCAAATGATGATTAGGCACGTGTGAGCTCATTAACTGTATCTTGCAGTCACATTAGTGCATAACAAAGATGCAACCAGCCAACCATCCTCAAAAGTTAGCATTACAAAGAATATTAAATATAGAAATTATATCAACTCGAAACCAAATCCGAGTTTCAGATGGGATTTGAACTCAGGAAGAGAAGGGGGTGGAAGGTGAAAGAAGAAAACGGCAGCTGCGATACTTGTGACTAGTACCCGGGTACATTTATCATTAAATCAAGTTTTTGCGCCCTTAAGCAAGAAATTCCCGGTTGTTAGGGGAAAGTTACTGTCAGTATTTCGGCATCTTTAGCATATATATGCCTTATGTCAGCTATTATTATAATGATGTCGTTATACCATGTTGCAAATCTGTAGTTTTCTATTCATTTTGGAGGTTCTCCGTCTGAGCCAAGCAGATATATCGAATGTAACAAGAGGATTTGTCATCAATCTCATCGCTTCAGACTTACAGCGCTTTGATAAGATGGTGATGCACGCTGTTGTTATAATTCAAGCAAGTTTGGAGCTGTGTAGTATGTCATTTTTAATGTATTACTTGTTTGGTTGGAGACCCTTGACTGGTGTGTTGTTTCTAATGACCGTTGCACTGTATTCTGGTATGATGGGAAGAGCGTGCGCTATGTTAAGATCAAAAATCTCCAAAGTGGCTGATCACCGTGTTGATATCATGAACTCCATCATCTCTGGAATTCGCACAGTCAAGATGTATACCTGGGAGTGGCCGTTCATGGAAAGAGTGCAAAGGATACGAAGGTAAGAGGAACCAAGTAAAAACAAGCTTTATGGTTTAGTTACTGTTGACACCCCGGGAAGCGTGCGTTGATAGGCCATTCCCGAATTATCTTTGGCCTCTTTCTCAAAGCAAATCTTAGTGCTCATCCTTTTATATGAAAATGAGATTTCATTTTCATGTACATTACACTCTTTTTCACATGAATGGCTGTGCACCAGATCTCGGTTCGGCAGAGAGGCTCAGGACAACTCAGACTGGGCTATTTTAGATTTTTTCGCGCCAAGCTCGCTTGATTGCCAATGACTCATAGCCTGCGAGCACGCTTTCCGGGAGGAGAAAGAAAGAAAGAAAGGGAAAAGAGAAGCAGATTCGTAAGCAGTTGATGCAGCTGAAAGTCTGGCCTCTGAAGTCTGCTCATTGTTGGAAAATTACACTTTTCCCAAGTCCTGTTTGTAACTGACAACAATAACATTGTTTCTTACCAGCAAAGAAGCCACTGCATTGCGTTGCTCGATTTTTAAGTTCAAATTTGAATTCACCATGCCAACGTATTAATCTCAAGACAACCAATCGGTATTTTGCATCCACCATTTTGACGCACCGATTCAAAATTCAAAGCGATTCGGCCAGCCTCCTCTTTCCCTTTCCTCTCCGCCTTTCCGGTTCTGCCAGCATTGATTATTTATTGCTCACCCTCGAATCTATAATGGTAATGATAAAAAATGCAAGGAAAAAATAACAACAATGAAATAGATCGAAGGTTTCAAGGTCGACGACGCTAACTTGGTAGTGGGGAAAACACGGCAAAATTTAAGTGAATGTATGGGAAGAATCGTGAGTTTGATGCTCGATAACTTGAAGAAGGTTGACACATTCTACAATTTCTACGAATTACGACCTAAAAATACTTGCTAAAAGAGGTAACCGATCAAATTTGAGAATTGTACTCTTACAAAGAAAGCCAAAAATTTAATTTTTATTTTTCAGATATTTGTCTGTAAAATGTAGCCGCCGTTCGCGGAAAAATTTAGAAGCATTTGTATGAAAAACTAAAAAGACGACTTCTCGCTTCTCAGCAAACCGATGCCCTTCAAATTTGATCGGTTAACTCTTTTAGCCAATAACTTAAGTTTGCAATTCACAGAAATTTCAGAATATCAACCTCTCTCGAGTTATCGAGCATCTAAATCACGATTTTCCCCCTTTTCCCCATCACGAGTTTGTCGTGTTTGCCCCCCCTCCCGGAGGGGGGGACTCCCTATAATGGCCTATACGGGGATGCTCCTCCCGAAAGGGCTACCTTTCTCAGGTTTCAGGTATATAAAGGGGAAGG
>JAHPZR010003799.1:0-13487 GCA_019787425.1 Platygyra sinensis
GAACGCTAATATTACCATCTCACTGATTTCAGCATGCAACATTGCCGGATTTCATACCGTGAGGGTCTGGGTATGAGTCCGTCTATTATGGGATTAACAACACAAGACCCACATATTCTGAAAGAGCACACCGACCTTTACAAAATCCTCAAGTTTCGTGTTAATTGGGCCAATATCAAACAAGATAGAGCCGTTCAAAAACTTCAAAATTTAGTAACAAATGTATGAATTGCCGGACACTTGTCCGGAAATCCATACATTTCTTTGCAAATTTTGAAGTTTTTGAATGGCCGTATCTTGCTCAATATTGGCCCAATTAACACGAAACTTAAAGATTTTGTAAAGCTCGGTGTGCTCTTTCTGAATATATGGGTCTTGCGTTGTTAAACCCATAATAGACGGACTCGTACCCAGGCCCCCAACGTATGAAATCAGGCAATGCACAAGGATTGGAACAGCACGTGAGTATTTCGTTTTAACAAGCAAGGGACTGACTATCTTTCATGGACAACATCTTTACGATTTTCAAAGATCAAAATCATTTTCTAAACTACATCTGCTTTATCTTGGAAAGAGAAGTATACTTACTTGTGTAGAGGAGCGAATAAAGCTTTAAAACACATCAAAACTGCCCGCTTGGCCAGCCTCCACATCTACGAGTCGACACAAATGAACTCTGGACAAGAATTGCCATGAGTTTAGCTTAATTCTTGCGTCCGCATCGCGAACAAATTACGGTCGAAACGCCAGTTACAAAACAACTGAACCAGATAATCACTTTGCGAAAAGTATCGCAGTTCACTCCGAATTTCTCGAGCTATCCAAATCCAAACAGGTTTGCAGAGTGGAAACGTGATCACGTCACGCGTTACTAGGTAACAGTGCTCATACATATGCACGAACCCCACTCAAGCGGGGTTCGCAGAATTACACACTTTCTCCGTGTTGAAGTCGTCATGACTTTTACGGATTGTTTAAGAACAAGGGCTGGCAATGAGGTTAGGAATGAGGTGGATAATCTTGGAGCCATTGATTGAATGTACTTTTGTCGAACTCCACTCATCGCAATGGTTATCGTGTAGGATTCTGAATACGCCAGCACTATTATTTGAATGTAATTACAGAAGGTGAGGTAAACATGACTTTTCTACCATAGTTAAGTCCAAATACCGAGGAAATCAAATTCAAGAAGACATTTTCAGGTTCCTTTTTAAAATTATCTGGTCACAGGCACTTGCCTATTGTTTTCGTTTTCTAGCAGGTTAGTGTTGTGATTATCACGATTTTGACAGGGTTAGTACTCAACGCTGATGTAAAGCCCGAAAATAATTTTTATACCAGGTTTTACACTGACATTTTGTCTTTCGAAACGTCAAACTCTTGTGTGTTTTAGTATTTTTCCGGGTAGCGAATTTGCCGATTGAAAAAGTGTGCATAATTAAGAATTTTAAGGAAGTGAATTTTAGTTATTTTAAGCGGCTCGTCGTCGCCTTGAAAATTAACCAACAGAAGTATAATTGGCCTCAAAAGACTTGTAAACTCCTCAAAAATAAATTTCCAGGCTCAAACTGGAGTATTATTTTGATGGGGATTAAACAGAGCGAAGTTTATGATAAGGTATTAGTCACTGAATTTTGCGTGTTTTTGACCAGACGTGGGACCCCAACGGATTTTTGATTTTTTAGCGGGTTTAAAAAAAATATTTCAAGAAAAAAATCACACCACGTTTCTAGGCTTACCATCGGCTATCTGTGGAAAGAATATGAAAAATTTTGATTTTTCATCATGTCCCACGACTGGCTCGGTCCTAGTGGACATTCCCTCTTAATTAAGTGGTTAGTTAAAACATCCACTGTTAAATTTGTAGAACCTGTCCCCCCAATGTCGTCTCCTACCTTGAAGAAATACTTTGCCAACATCTTTACTCCTTCACTTGATCATTCGGATTTTTTTTAATCTTTCCGACTATACATCCTGTTGAGGTCTTTACTATTGTCGCTGACAAATGGTCTAATTGTCTTTTAGAAGTTACCTGGCTTGGTCTTAAGGTTATTTGGCTTTCCAGAAGTTAGGAAGTAAATAGCCCTTCATTTACATTTAGTTAATAGATTTCTCCATTTTGTATTTCGAATCTCAGCACTCTTACATTCAATTGTTTACATATTGTTTGGCACATTTCCATTTCATCTAAACGGAATTTTCTAATTCTGGGGGTATTTATGAATCTTTTTTTCCTGACTCTGATTACTCATGTTTGGCATAAAGCTGCCCATAACGTCGTTGAATAGACGTTACAAGTTCAAAACAAAATCGTGCTCAAAGCGGTCAATGTGCTTAACTGCTACACGTAGCTTGTTCACAGGTATTTGTTCCTCTTAGTTTCACTGAACTGAAGCTGTACTGACGTAGCATGAATGTGACTCCCTCTTGTCCAGGTCAGCACCGAATTAGTGATTTTCTTGAACTGATTTCCAAGAAAAGAAAGCTTTTTCATGAATAGTTTTCCAGGAGAAAGGCTCCTGTAAACAGGTTTGCTCAACTGGCAACACGAAATCCTCAAAAGGACTGGGCCGGGTTGTTCGAAAGCCGGTTAACGCTAACCCAGGGTTAACCGTTAACTCAAGCATTATGTTTTCTTGTTTAAAAACGTTTTTCATCTCTAATGTTTGGTGTAGTTTGAGATTACTACAGCTCAAAACTGAAGGGCAAATAATATAAACAGAACACCTCGCCAAAAAGTTGCAAAACTAAAATCAAAATTCTCGCTAACCCTGGGTTAGCTTAATCGGGCTTTGAACAACCCGGCCCTGATTTTTAACGAAACAGTAACACTGGGTACCCTTGTGTATTTCAGAGCAACGATTTGATCCCTTCTGTATGTCTCGATATGCGCATGATCTTTTCTTGTAAGAATAATCCCGACCAGTGAATGTAGAAAAATGTATACCTCGCTTCTACCTACAAAACATCCATTCCTCAATCTTTAGACGACATTCTTACTTGTGAAAACTCAGGCCTAGATGTCATGATTGTTTAGAAAACATGTGTTTGTTATAAAAATGTCAAGAAGCGACTCTTAATCTGTTTGTGTGAACCTTTTTTGTTGGTTAAAAAGCCTTATCACAGTTCTTAGTGTCTCTTACCTAAAACACACGAGGGTTGAACTCCTGTCCAAGAACCATTTTCCTGGCAGAAACGTTCTGAAGATCCTTTAAGACAGTAACCAGTATTACAAGTGTAGGAAACGTGTTTACCTTCCCAAAACTGTTGTTCGCGAGAAAAACCATACTGTAGACTTTTAATGGAAGAACAAGTTCTGCGACCTTTATTCAAGGGTAAAAGGGAAGTGTAAGTCATAACCTGATAGAGGAACCTTTTTACAGCTGCTATGACAGGTAATGTAACGTAGATTGTCATGATAGTTTTGTTGCCGCCATGAAAAGAAAATCATTCAGTTCGTAATTTCTGACGTTGTTCAAAATAAAAATTAAAATATTATTTTAACAGTTTCGATAAATTGTAGCAGTAAAGTTTGTTGCAGCGAATGAAGTTGATAAAATAAGAGTAGTAAAATAATTCTTTCACTCACAGGTAGGCTGCATACCACTCCAGGAACCGAAAGGCAGACACATTCTAGTGGCCGGTCCAACTAAGTGATATCCCGGATTGGCAAATGAACGACACAGATTCTCCAGTCCAGTATCGTGAGCCACGTTTTGTCCGTTCAATGGTGAACCAGGATTACGACAATTTACCAAGGCTTAAAAAGAAATTCAAAACCATTAACCAGAAAGCAATCATTCTTGCATAGTTTATGGTAAAGCCGTCACAAAACATAATATTATGCAAATTGCAGTTTATTAAGCAATTGGATTATGTGGCCAAGATTTCTATGAGATGATAGCTGATGGAGCCGAAGGTCCAAATCAAATATCACCCCTAATTAATATTTCACTACTAAATCTTCTCCAATTCTTATTGGTTTAAACTGATCACGTGGACGAGGGAGTGTTCATCTGCAGAGAGACACCATCAGCCCTTATAGTTTACCACTATTTTTCGATTCTTATTGGTTTAAATTGTTCACGTGACGCGATAGTGTTCATATGCGAAAGAACACTATCAGCCACAGTGCCCGTCAGAGGAATATACCTGTGAATAGTTTTCTGTAAACAAGAGCGTTTCCAGGATATAAACAATTAAAATTGATTTAAGTGGGATTTGTCTATTTTCTTTTTAAAACTTTACATTTGACTTAACTGACGCGTGGAAGAAAATTAAAAGGTTAGCAATAAAGACAACAGAGTGTTTATGTCTCGGAACTATCGGTCTGATAGCTCCCCTTGATGTTCTTAAAACTAGAATGTTTGTTTTAAGGTTGCATCCCACCCCAAATGACCGCTTGGTGTTCGCACCCTGGCGTTTAAGAGCCCATAAAAGGACTTAAAGATCTATAATTTTCGAAATATCGTACATTTCCTCAAACGCAAGCTACAAGTTGTAGATAATGCCGTGTTCTGACCAAACATATTGTTATATTTCGAAAACGATACTCTCAATCCGAGTTTTTAGACGCTTTCTATTGTGGTCACGTGACATACCAAATATGGGCTTGGTTCCGAAACATTTAACTGAGCAAACGTGAATCGAACAAACACGTTAAACTTTGATGCCTACTGGACTTCAAGAACTAAAAAAGGGGGGGTTTGAGATTTCCTTAGCAAAGACTTGTAGTTAAGGTTTCTCCTCCCTTAATTAATTCATGACACACCAGCGCGCCAAAATGACGGGAGTTCTTAGCTTCCGAGGCAAGGTCGGTGGTGGCTAAACGAGACCTTACGCGCTCCCTCTCCTCTCTCGAACTTCAGTCTTGAAGTTGTTCTGAATGCGTGATTGAGTCCAATTATGCCGTTTTCTCAGAGTTCTCAGAACTCCTCAGCACAAACCAATATGTGCAGCCGACGGGAAATTCTTCGCCCTCTTGAACGATTCACAATCAAATCAACAAGTACGTTCAATTGGAAGAAACATTTGTAAGGAAGAACAATAAAATCATCACATTGTTGCAAAAGGCCTATCGTCCGATGCAAAGCGTTGCGTGACACATTTGCTTTCAGTCCAAGCAAGATATGGATTGAAACGAATCATGCCAATGTCTTGAGAAAAATGTCTCTTTTCAACAACAGGTTGCGAAATGGACGGTTTTAAACACAGGTTTAATAGAGTTTGAAAGCCTTGGCGGTACCGGCCACGGTTTTATCTTCCCTTGAGTACATACATTTCATTAAAGCATGTAGTGAAGAAAACTCTATTCTCTCCGTAACTTCTCCGTAGAAAAATATATCTATGGCATCTATGTTACAATCGATCGGTATTGCTGAAGGAAACTGCACCTGAAATTGCCTCTCTATCTGTCGTTTGTTTGACTTATCGTTGTCTCAGCAAGTTTCATGACCGGTGGAAATTAGCTAATATATGTCTGTGTACAAATCTGATGATTCCACATTGTTCAAGAACTACCGACCAATTTCATTAGTGCGTATTGTATCAACTGAAAATGCCTAGAACTGAGGTGTCTTTAATTAACCACTGCGTGTACCCTCATCGCGCTACAACTCTACCATCTGCAGCATGGTTTTCGCAGAGGATGACCTACTGTCACTCAGCTCCTCCAGGTCTATCATGAAGTGACTGAAGCCTTAGCCAAAGGCAGGAGATTGACATAGCTTATCTACAATGAGCGACCAAAAGTAGTTGAGACACTTTTAGGAAAAAGACGATTTTTCAATACTGAAGCATTTGGTCTATTTTATTTGCATGTAGCAATTAATTCTCTGATACCCTCGGCCCCCCAATTCAATGTTGTGTAGGCGCTGTGGTCTGTGCATACAGTCGAAAGAAGTAGAAAAAATCAACATTGTTTTGGGGGAAAGGGAGGGGAAATGTTTCCAAGACGCAAAAAAAAAAAAAACACGATAGAATTTTGCTGCCAATGGTCTCAACAGGCACTTGTCGCTCATTGTAGACATCGCTAAAGCATTCGACAAAGTCCCTCACTGGGCCTTGCTGAATAAGCTATCTCCTTTCGGGATATCTGGGCACCAATAGACTGGTTTCAGAGCTAATATATCTTTTTGATAGATATCAACGAGAAGCACTACATGGTACCTATTCCATCTTCTCTGGGGCGTTCTGCTCTCTCTTGTCTATGTAAACGACATTCCTCACTGAATTAAACATGATTTTAAGTTGGTATATTTGTAGATGATTCAATTGAAAAGCCTTGAATATCTCTAGGAAGAAAATACCCACAAAAATAGAATCCACCTTAACGGGTCCCCACGGCAACAGTTAGCGAAATTAAAAGATTTAGGCATAACCGTCAGCAGCACTCTCCAGTGCTCAACATATAAAGCTGATCTCCTCCAAAAGCAAACAGAGAAACGCTTGGCCTTATTCGTAGGGTCTGTAGAGATAATACTGATCCTGACACCAAGGAAACTCTTGTACTGCTCAATTGTTCGACCACAAGTACAGTACGCTTGTGAACTGTGGTTCACGTACCTTGGACGAAAAAGGACAAACTATTGCTAGAAAACGTTCAGCGCTGTGCCACAAATTTTATCTTCAGTCAGGGATCGGCTGTCAGTTAAACTTACTCTATTACCACTAGAATATAAAAGGGAAATGAAAGACTTGATATTTATCTGTAATGCTAGAGCAGGCAATATTGATCTTGTCACCAAGACTTAAATTAAAACTTAATACCACACGCAGAACAAAATTACTTAACACATCCGTTTTATCACAGGCCTATCAATTTTTGGAAACAAACTACCAACGGATATTAGAACTGTGGATCTCTCTCACACTTTTATACTTTTATATTTTGAATTAGTAAACAATGTTTTCTTTCCTTAAACAACTCTAACTATATTCTCCCTGAAAAAAAAAAAAATGCATGAAAGCATTACTGCTCTGCATTGGAAGTCCACTGTTTGCGATCTGTGGCTAACAAGAAAAGCTGGTAAACTTATCGAAGCGTTTATGGGTGTGCCACTTTTGAAAACATGGCTTGTTCACAAAGATGCGCGTCATACTTTGCACAGAAGAAATCAGTGTTTTTTTATGCTTTAGATTTCCTTGTGCATTTTTTGGTGTAGGCAGAAAATGTAACATCCTCTCCTCTGGTCAGCCTTTCGCTCAAAAATTATGCTTTCCTCGACCTATCAAACGATCACAAGGAACTGGAGGGTGACCAAGCCCCCTGACAACTCTGGCACCCAGATTTCCTCTTAACGTAAATTGTAGCCTGAACTGCTTCTGGGTAACATGATTCATTGTAAGGTTTAACTAAGTTTATAGAGGCCGGTGGCTGCTAACCAACTCAAGTAGTCGCCAAAACACGCCCTTCCGCCACTTCAAAGTTTTTCGTCCAAAGTAAACCAGCTGCTGCTCGTTGTGGTCAACGCCACCCATGTATTCGTTGTATTCATAGATGAGCTCTGGTTTATGAGGAATGTCATCACCAACAGCATCGCCATGGATGGTAGTCAGTGCAAAAACATCCCTTTTGTCCTTTCCAGTATACTACTGTCATGAACCCCTCTGTCATATCTATTTTGCAAAATAATGAGTCATTCTCGTCAACATTATCTTTGACTGCTGGCAGGAAATCCTTCCTGTTGCCTATTATTGCCCCACAATGCAAGAGTTCCAGCCTCTAAAAGATCTTTGAATAGTCGAGGAGAGGTGTAATAGTTGTGTACATAAAGATGACGTCCTAAGACCTGATAATTTTCCATGAGATTTTTTACAACTCTGCTTGCCAAGACCATTCTCTACAAGGTAGATTTGAAGGTCATAACAGTACCCATTACACTGCATCTGCCATAACTCACTCCTTTTTTCCCCGCTTGGCAGTAGGTTGCCTGGGCATGTATTGACGAAAACGTATCATTTGACTCACTTCACCCACCGCTCTTGCTTAAAAAATCAAGAGCCGATGTTTTGGCGGAAAGCAACGTAAATCTTCTACGCTCGTATCTCTCCAAACGACAAAACAGAATAGATTGGGATCACTAACAAGTTCCTGACGAGTGGGAAACACGAGGATGCCCACAAGGATCCGCGTAATCGGACCACTTCTTTGGAACATCTTCCACGACGACCTGGCCTACGAAATAATTTGAACCTTTCTATGTATGCAGATGCCATCAGATTTAAGAAGCAAGAAAGGATCTCGCAAACGTAAAGTCATCACTTAGAGGAATGCAAAAAAACGCATCTAAATGGTAATGAAGACAACATTCTCAAGGGTAACTATAGTAAAAACAATGGCAATGCAGAACGAAAGAAAGATAACAAATCTGACCATGAATATTCAAGCCAGTGAAATCCAGAAGACAGAGAAGCTAAACCTTTTTAGGAGTGACTGATAGATAGTAAACTAAACTTTAACCATCATATTAGCAACGTGTGTTAAAAAAGCAAGTCCAAGGATTGGAGACCTTATGAGACTGAAAAATCTGATACCAACAGAAGCCAAGCTGTAGCTATATAAAGCTGCCATCTTACCAACATCTTACTGTATTGTCAACTCACGTGGCACTTTAGCAAGGCAAGCGATAGAAGAAAGCTTGAGCGTATACAAGAAAGAGGACTTTAGCAGTTTTTAGGATAAACATTCTAGCTACTAGAAACTACTGGCAAAGGCAGACATACCATCGTTGTACAACAGACGATCACGGGACACTGCTGTTTTCATGTATAAGAATAAGCATACATTTCGCCACAGAGAACTTTGTAATCTTTGTCAATTAGACCAATGGGCCTCGTATTCAACTTTAGGAAACGAGAATTTGTTCAACCTCGATTCTTTTCGGTGACAAATGGAAAACACTCACTTCGTTACCTAGGGCCCTAACTGCGGAATGATCTCACTCCTAGAATAAGAAATCTACCCTCTTTGAAGGAATTTAAAAGCGTCATACGTAATCAGGACCTTACTGCCCTAGCGGCAAGTGTCAGTGACTGTCGAGGCCGCAACCTATGCCGAGAATGACTGATCGATTACAGGTGTCTTTACAATTGATGTATAGAATTTACTTTTTTAATATGCTATACGATATATATTTGTAGTTCCTTAGCTAAGTTAACATAGGTCATTAGTTAGGCGTCCACCATTAGTTAAAGGGGGCTTTTCCCCTCAGCTATATTTCTTTGACACAATAATAAAGTAATTATTACTATTATTATTATTATTATTCGGTCGACTCCTATGCCCTTTAAGTTGCCTTCAGTCGCAACGGCACTGTTCCTAAAGCCCCCAATACAATTGGTACAACATTGGTTTTTCACTTCCGCATCCTTCTCAATTCTCTGACCAGATTTGGATACTTTGCAACCTTCTCGAACTCCTTTTCTTTTACTCCAATGTCCTCTGGAACTGCCACATCTCTTATCTGGCAGCTTTTCTTGCTTTTGTCAACAAGCTCTAAATCTGCTCTCCTGGGCCTCGATGTTATGGTCTGTCCGTATACTGAAATCCCAAAGAAGTTTGTTATTTTATCATCATCATCATCATCATCATCATCATCATCATCATCATCATCATCATCATCATCATCATCATCATCATCATCATCATCATCATCATCATCATCATCATCATCATCATCATCATCATCATCATCATCATCATCATCATCATCATCATCATCATCATCATCCATCATCATCATCATCATCATCATCATCATCATCATCAATCATCAATCATCATCATCATCATCATCATCATCATCATCATCATCATCATCATCATCATCAATCATCATCATCATCATCATCATCATCATCATCATCATCATCATCATCATCATCAATCATCATCATCATCATCATCATCATCATCATCATCATCATCATCATCATCATCATCATCATCATCATCATCATCATCATCATCATCATCACCATCACACACACACCATCACCATCAACATCACCATCATCACATCACAACCATCATCATCATCACAATCATCATCATCATCATCATCATATCATCATCATCATCATCATCATCATCATCATCATCACATCATCATCATCATCATCATCATCATCATCATCATCATCATCATCACTCATCACATCATCATCATCACTCATCATCATCACTCATCATCATCATCATCATCATCACATCATCATCATCATCATCATCATCATCATCATCATATCATCATGATCATCATGATCATGATCATGATCATCATCATCATGCATCATGATGATCGAGATCATCATGCATGATCAGATCATGATGATCATGCATGATGATGGATGATGATGATGTACATGATGATGATGCATGATGATGCATGATGATCGATGATGATGATGATGATGATGATGATGATGATGCATGATGATGATGATGATGATGATGATGATGATGATGGATGATGATGATGATGAGATGATGATGATGATGATGATGATGATGATGATGATGATGATGATGATGATGATGATGATGATGCATGATGGATGATGATGATGATGATGATGATGATGATGATGCATGATGATGATGATGATGATGATGATGATGATGATGATGATGATGATGATGATGATGATGATGATGATGATGATGATGATGATGATGATGATGATGATGATGATGATGATGAGATGATGATGATGATGATGATGATGATGATGATGATGATGATGATGATGATGATGATAATAACAAACTTCTTTGGGATTTCAGTATACCGAGAGAGCATAACATCGATGCCAGGAGAGTAGATTTTTAGTGCTTGTGAAAATAGCAAGAAAAAAGCTGCCATATAATCGATGTCGCAGTTGGGTTACCAGAGGACCGTGGAGTAAAGAAAAGGGAGTTCGAAGAAAAGGTTTGAAAAGTATTCCAAATTCTGGCTCAGAGACTTAGAGAAGGATGCGGGGAGTGAAAACCAATGTTGTGACCAATGTGTCTTGGGGGCTTTAGGAACAAGTTGTCGCAGTTGCGACTGTAAGGGCAACTTAAAGGGCCATAGGAGTCGAACATGCTCAGAGGGGCGAATAAGATAATAATAATAGTAATATTAACTTTATTATTGTTTCACAGAAATATAGTCTGATAAAGACCCCTTTCCCCTAATGGTGGACGCCTAACTAATGACCTAATGTTAAACTTAGGCAAGGAACTCAATATATATCGTATAAGCTCATTAAAAAAAGAAGGGTGAAAAAGGGTTTAAAACAATTTCTATACATCAATGTAAAGACACCTGTAATCGATCAGTCTTCATCGGCATAGGTTGCGCGCCCCCATCTCTCTCAACAACATACAAAAAAAAGACAGGGCAATAAAGAACGGCAGGCGGAGGAAAAGAATAGAGATTTGTCCAGCAACCTATGCCGAGAATGGACTTGATGGGGGGAGGGGTGCGATGTAGGTGTCTATTTACAAATTGCGTATAGAATTTACTTTTTTAGATATGCTATACGATATATATTTGTAGTTGCCTTCATGCTAAGTTACATAGGGTCTTAGTTTGGCGTGCCACCATTAGGAAAGGGGTCTTTTCCCCTCAGCTATAATTTTCCTTTTGAACACAATAATAAAGTAATTAATTACTATTAGTTATTATATTATTCGTGTCGACTCCTATGACCCTTTTTTTAAAGTTGCCCTTCCAGTCGCCAAACGGCACTGTTCCTAAAGCCCCCCCATACAATGGTCAACAATCTGGTTTTCACGTTCCCCGCATCCTTCTCGAATTCTCTCTGGAGGAACCGATTTGGATACTTTGTTCAACCTTCTCGCACTCCTTTTCTTTTACTCCATTCCCTCTGGACTGCGACATCTCTTAAAATCTGGCAGCGTTTTCACACATTGCTTTTTGTCACAAGCTCTAAATCTTCTCCGCCTGGCCTCGATGTTATGTGTCTGTCCGTATAGCTGGGTAATCCCAAAAAAGGAAGTTTTGGTTATTGTATCATCATCATCATCAATCATCATCTCATCAATCATCATCATCATCATCAATCATCACAATCATCTCATCATCTCATCATCATCATCCATCACAATCATCATCATCACAAATCATCATCATCACATAACTCATCATCTCATCATCAATCATCATCATCATTCATCATCATCATCATCATCATCATCTCATCATCATCAATCATCATCATCATCATCACATCATGATCATCATCATCATCATGATGATGATCATGATGATGAATGATGGTGATGATTATGTGTGGTGGTGATGATGATGGTGATGATGAGGTGTGGTGATGATGAATGATTGAATCACTGATGATGATATGATCATGATGATGATGATGATGAAATGATATGATGATGGAGGGGTGGATGATGATTATTTTGTGGTGATGGGTGATGGTGGTTGATTGGTGATGGTGGGGATGGTGATGGTGGGTGGTGGTGTGGTGGTGATGATGATGATATGATGATGAATAATGATGATATGAATGATGATGATGGATGATGATGATGAAATGAATGCTAGGGATGGGAAAAGAGATGAGGGAGAGGAGAGGAGAAGGAAGGGGAGGAGGAGGGAGGGGGAGGAGGGGAGGGAGGAGATGATGAGAAGGAGGATGACATGTAGATGATTAGATATGATGAATTATGATGATGATGATGATATGATGATGATGATGATGAGGAGGAATGAGGGATGAGGAGGAATGATGGAGGAGGAGGGAAGGAGGAGGAATGATGTGAAATAATGAATAGGAGGATATGAGGAGATGATGAGGATGATGATGATGATGATGATGATGATGGAGAGATGATGATGATGATGAATGATGATGATGATGATGATGGATAAATAACAAACTTCTTTGGAATTTGTTTCAGTAATACGGACAGACCATAACATCCAGGCCTAGGAGAGCAATTTAGAGCTTGTTGACAAAAAGCAAGAAAGACCCTGCCATATAAAGATTGTGGCAGTTCCAGTAGGGACATTGGTAGTAAAAAGAAAAGGATTTCGAGAAGGTTGATAACCTAATCCAATCTGGTCCAGAGACATTGAGAAGGATGCGGGAAGTGAAAACCAATCGTTGTACCAATTGTATTGGGGGGTTCTTTTAGGAACAGTGCCGTTTGCGACTAAGGGCAACTAAAAAGGGCATAGGAAGTCGACACGAATAATAATGAATAATAATAAGTAATAATTACTTTATTATTTGTGTCAAAAGAAATAATGCCTGAGTGTGTGAAAAGCCCCTTTACAATGGTGACGCCTATCTAATGACCTATGTTAACTTAGCTAAGGACACCAATATATATCGTATAGGCATATTAAAAAAGTAAATTCTAATACATCAATTGTAAAGACCCTGTAATTCGATCAGTCCATTCTCGGCTCACTTCTATTCTCCAAATGAATGAAGAAACAAAAGTGGGAGGGGGA
>JAHPZR010003800.1:0-2500 GCA_019787425.1 Platygyra sinensis
CTAGTGGACATCCCTCTTAAATGTCAAAAGTATACACCACACACACACAATAATAATAATAATAATAATAATAATAATAATAATAATAATAATAATAATAATAATAATAATAATAATAATAACAATAATAATAATAATAAAACCTTTTTTTTATCTTTAAGAGACGATTTTTCACCAATCAAGCATCATTCGAGGGGATAAAGTCCTCTTCAGTATTTACAGAGGATTTTGGGAACCAGATGGTCTTTCACGTCAATGTTGGAAGCTATGTTACCGCGCCTCCTCTCACGGCTGGGCTGCAAGTACGTTTCACAGTCGCTGTGATGGCAGGCCACACACTGTAACAATAATTAGAAAAAGTCCGTACGTGTTTGGAGGATACACCGACGTTCCTTGGGGTATGTGTATGAATAAACAAAACCGTTTTTTGTATCAAGAATAAATGCTATACCGAGTAATTGCATTGTGACTTCGGACTAAGGTGGGATGCAGGTAGCAGAAATTTTAATGCTGCGAGATTGTACAACAGTATTACCACGTGAAAATGAAAAACAAAGAAACGAAACTGTCAAAAGAATAAGCGGAGTTCCCTACTAGCTTTTAAACCAGTGTTCAGAAATGGCGTTAAACGCTTGATATGATAAGCTTCTTTATATAGTAATAGATTCCAGTTATCATCGCGGTCTACTATGTTTGTGTTATCACGCACGGTTTGGGTGAGAAATTATTTGTTCATTACAGTAGAAGGTGAAAATAATGTTCTCATAAGTGAAAATATCCGATAAGTTGTATAAACCCTGTATGTGTTTGATCTTATCACAATCGCGTAGATGTTTATATATGGCGCTTTGGCTTTGTCCGTGAGTGCATGCATGTTCTTGTGTTCGGACAAACAGAGCTCTGTTCGTTTTGCCGAAGTACAAAGAATTACAACCAGGGCAGATGAATTCATATACAACATTTGATTGGCTCAATTGCGGCGTTTTGTCCTCAGTGCTTGTCAAGAAACATAATTTTGTGGTCTTCTCTTTTATTCGGATGCCAACATTTGGATTATGATTATAGTTTTACATTATTTTGGGCCATCGGGCTGAGAAAATCAGACGTCTAAACTCATCCTATAAAGTGCTCGCGAAATTTAGCCTTTTCTCAAATTGTAGCGAAATTTAGGTGAGTGCTAGCGTGCTCGCTCTCGCAAAAGTTTTGCAACTGTTCGCAAGCTCGGACTGTCGTTAATTCTGTGCCGTGTAGCGGAAGCATAATTTGCATCTTGGCAACAAAATCGGACGCTAGAAAAATGTTTCCCGTATTGAAAAACTGGGAGACTTTGGAGAAACATGCACGTGATATGAATGTTTTGGAAATACACTTCTTCGTTTTATTGTAACTGACCTCCGTAAGAATTGTTTGCGAAAGGCACCATCAAAAGTAGAAGTAATCTCGGATCATCATGACATGAAGAATATGATTACTTGGTGTAGGCCGGCTGCAAATTGGTTTGATCTTGAAATGATCGGGATGAAGCTTCATTGCGTTGAATCTTCTTCAGTCGATCATTGGGAAATCAATTTGCTGAGTAATCAAAACCGATAATCGAAAACTCGAAATGCTAGTTACACTAAATGTTAGGTTGTTTCCATTTCCTAAGAATTATAAAGCCGAGAACATATCTCCATTAATATTGTCACAGTACTTCAAAGTCTGGGAGCTTTTAACTTCTTCTCGTGGTGTGTTCACAACGTTATGTTTGCCAATTTACAGGCAGGTACGGTAACACTCTAATGCTAGGGTTTCCCTACCAAGAGGATTGCCCTAGCACTCCTTCATTTCTTCTCTCTTTTTTGTCATGGATGTGCTTTCAAGGAGGGTAGAGTTACCCTAGCTCTAGGGTAACCCTAGCCGAACACTAGGTCTACCCTAGAGCCATGGTAACCCTGCCTCTTTGTAGACCCTCTGCCAGGGACAAAAGTCCTACCCGTTGCGACGGCATTATTCGGGGGAACTTAGTTTTGCGCTCCAAGAAACAAAATATGATAAAATAGCAACAAAACAAACAAATAGTGACTTAAGGACGTTCACGCTCAAAAACTTCCCACGCAGAGATTTTTTTAAAACTTTGACTGAAGGTAGAAACTGATAAGATAAGATTAAAAACGTAAAAAAAATCGGGGGTCACCGAACTCGTTTTGAAGATAAGGCGCAGCTCAGACCATAGCATTTCTAGGATTTCCAGTCATTCGAGGCAATTCTGGCCAGATTCATTACTATCGGCATATACTTAAGTTGAAGAATCATATCTAAGTTATGTGTGTTTAAAACAGCATATATAGGCCTATTTGATAGATCTTTGCTACATATGTCATTAAATCAGCTAGAATTAGCCTTAAAAAATACAACTTCTAAGTTACGCACACCTGTATCCACGTATCAATTCGACCCTATTTGAATAGTATATTGAGAAATAATAGGGACCTTTAGATCGGAGGACGAGGACGACTAC
>JAHPZR010003800.1:7500-43636 GCA_019787425.1 Platygyra sinensis
CACTAATAATTAAGCCGGAGAGAGATAATCACACTACACAGTAGAGCTGGATAAACGTACATATTTTTGTTAGTTAGCTTCCCGGCCGGAAAACTTGATGAATGCAAATTAATCGGGAGCGTAATTAGATTTAAAGGCCCGTTTACACAAGCGATTTTTGTCGCCGCAACTCGATGCAACTTTTGTCGCGCCCAAGGTGCAACTTCAAAATCGCACGTGTAAAGCCAGTGCGATTCTCAGTGCGATTTGTCGCCGCGATATGGCAGGGGTTTCGAACATGTTTGAAACTTGTTAAAACTTTAGCGCGACAAAAATTGCATCGATTTGCCGCGACAAAAATCGCCCGTGTAGTAAACGGGCCTTAACAGTTGTACGGATGACTTAATAACAAACGTTTCTGCAATGGTTCTGGTCGATTAAAATACAAAAATACTAAAGATTAAAGTGTCCCCATTTCAAATCGAAAATTCTTATATTCGAGCTGTATGCATTGTTGGATCATTCATTTTTATTCATTTTTGTAATTATTTGGATGTGTAATAGACCTTTCCCGCATTACACTTCAGTGCGTACGAACAATAGCACCAGAGCGAGGTTCGGGTGGACATTTTCATACATTTGCTGTATTTTTGTCCACCCCAACCTCGACTCGGTGCCATTGTTTGTTGGAATGCGGGAAAGGTCTATTGTGTAGCTATCATCGCACAGAATGCCATTGTCTTTGGCGACATGTACTTGCAGTTCTGGGATTGTTAACGCACAGCAAAATAATTTGCATGTCTAGAACTAGTCGGATGTGATTGGACGACAGATTCAGCTTTGGGCATACTTGAGTTTCTTCGCAGATTTCATCTGCTGTCAATCACACGGTTGAATATGCGTAAACTAAATCCCAAGGTGCGATAGATTTAACAATAGCGCACTAATCAAAGGCGGAGCGCACGTTTTGCAAATTCGTGTGCAGCAATATCTTTATTCGACTCAAAAGGCTAACCTACTCCCGTTGGTAGAAACGTTATCTGAAAACTATCAAAATAGTTCCATGTACAATGGGCGGTTTGAAAAGCCCAACCTGCGATAAGGGCGCTTTTTTCCTAGCGAAAAATGCGGCGGACTGGAAAACACAAGACGAAACAAAACCTGCAAACGGCCGACACACCTACAGTACACCTAGCAGGTTATAAAAAGCAGCGGTGCTCAATAAGCGGACTTACCTGTGATCAGATGAATTCTTCTGCGATTAATTAATTCTTGTCTTAAACATGCTATTCGCCTCCAAGACATTAAACTGATTAAGAGCTCAAATATAAATGGCATGATCATAGGCCATTCTGAGTAGTGCGATGCATAAATGACACGTTTCGTACTCGCTTTGTTAATATACTTGGCTGCAATTTTCTTGATTACCAAAAAAGCGGCTGCAAAGTAGCTTTTTTTTCAAACAAAAAAAGCGACAACGAGATAAAACGACGTTCCGAACACTCCGTGATCTTTTTTCAAGGAAATCACAACTCTCTCTCAGCGACCGGCTGGGAAGTAGCTCTGCCACTGGATGAAGTACTCTGCTTCGCCTACGTACTTCGTCCCTTGTGTGAGGTACGAACAGATTTCAGCTGCGTCACGGCGTCCTACAGTACGGAGGCCTTTTCTTTAGTTAAGGTAAAAAAGGAAATTTATACATACAACCACACCATCTTTTAATTTAAGCTATTAAAACTCCCGGTATAGTCTATCAAACGTTCGTACCGAGAGTCGTTTCTCCCGGAGTATGAAGGACATGAAGTCGTTTCGCCCGGACTGAGAGTCTTGAACTTGAGCCTTTATTCTTAGCTCCAGTAGAAAAAGACTCGGGCGAAATGACTTCATACTCCTGGCGAATCGACTCTCAGTCCGGGCGAAACGACTCCGGGCGAACAGGACATTGGGAGAAACGACCTGCTTCCGAGCCAAATCGAACACCGAGCTTTGTGTGAGTGCTAATTACGGTCGTTTCGCCTCAACTCAGAGTTCTTTCGCCCTAACCTAAAGTTAGTTCGCCCGATTTTTTTTTTTTTTTTTTTTTTTTTTTTTTTAGATGTAGAAAGCAACATATGGTAAACTTGAACAAAACATGTTTTATTTTTTTGCTATGCGAGTGCGACAACATTTCCGTTGTACTCGCGTAATCAAACAAATACATTGCAAATGTCTAATAAAAAGGTAATAGCGTTTGATACTCTACAGGTAAAAGCCGCGGAAGGTTATTACATGTAAGTTTTACAAATACGATCGGCCATCGATCAACCGGCGCATAATCAACATGGCGATTGTGTTCGATTGACTATGCCGGGTAAAACAGAACGACCTAGTCGTACACGTCTAATAACTGGCCGCGCTTAACTTTCTGAAGGACAATATGTGTTGGTAAATTTTTGCACTTAAGCTCCGGACGGAGTTTCGATGATAAGTGAATCGTGCGCATAAACATATGTTTAATGGCCCTTTGAGCTTAAATTTGCCGCGCTGTTTTTCAACATTTTAACGATGCCTCATTATGCATGACTGCACGCCATTGTCAGCGGGGGCGGAGTTATAAACTCTTTTAAATACTCAATGGAGTTCGAAAGCAACCATTTTTGAAGGTATACGGAATAACTTTTAGAAATCATCATTTTGATAAAACTTGTGGTCATGCATCGTATAAAAAAGAAACCTTGCACAATCTTCCTTCAGATCGAGGAACTTAGAATGACGCAGTTTACCTTAGTCGCTTATATCTTTTTTGAAGAAAACTAGCGCATTTTCAACATCAGTTTGATAAACATTATCCAGGATCAACGGCTTAGAAAAATGTTTAGAATAAAAGCTTGATACCTCTTCTTTGAAAGCCCTAGTGTACCTACTCGATCAGTGTGCTGTATAGAATGAAAAAACCAAGGAGCAGTCGATGTTGCTCCGTTTTCGGCCATTTTCTTTATTGTTTTGCGTCTTTTGACTCGCGTGATTCATCATCATCATCATCATCATCATCATCATCATCATCATCATCATCATCATCATCATTATCATTTTATTAAATTAATTTTTACAAAAACAAATTTATAAACTTATACAACCCACATATAGCAAAGCTAATCGGAGCGGGTTGTATGATTTACAATAAAATTTAACAAAATACATCAGTAATAAAAATTACGCAAATAAATAAATAAATAAATAGAAATAGATATACACATATATTCACAAACAGCTAGAATTTACATGAGAAGAGCAAGAACCTATAATAAGAAAATATAATATAGCGCTACAAGCGATGGGAAAGATCCCTGATGTGTTGCGAAATTGTGCGCGATGGTTCTAGTAGTTCTCAAGCATTGAATTTTTTTTAAACATATTTCTGTTTTTATTTTCTTGTTATTTAGATACCAGTGGTAGTTATGGTTCCACTTCCAATGCGTTCATATTTTCACTTCGCAACAAAGAAGGTCTTGGACCATTTAAGAGCATGGTGACGAACCCATCAAAGGCAATCTACAGGAGGTCAAGTTATGGTCCAACATTTGGTGGAGGGTTTGACATCCACATCGCTAACAGTGCAAACAGTAATACTAATTCATACACATACTTTGGCTCCTCTTACTCTGTTCCAAGTGGAGTACAAGGCAGGACAACAATCCTGGCTGGGACTTACAAATTCACACCTGATGAGGTGGAGGTGTTTTATCTTGGTTGAATCTCAAAATGCTGAGATTAAATTTTATTTACTTACTATCAGTATTGGACTTTATAATCTCTAACATTAATGTTTATAGCGGAATCTTTAAAATTGTGCTATGGAAAATACATGTAGCTTGGTTATAATAATTATAAAAAGACAGTCTCATCTTCAATTTTTAGTTGTTATTTTTGATACTTCGATATCTTTTCTTGTCCAAGTGAAAATCGTAATTTTGAATCTACCCTGCTAAGACAACCGCCAGGAATAGCTGATACTAGAGATCGTCCCGCTATTTTAAGACAGTCTCAACAGGTTGGTGGTTTTACGGCTCCTAGTAACGGTTAATTTCTCGACTTTTTCACGACTAACGCCTATTTTATTTTCCTTATGGTTAAAATAAATCGAACAAATTAATAACTATTGTATAAAAAGGTTAAAAATTATTTTTCACTGTCAATTGAATTTATTTTTTTTATTATTATTAGTGAAAAAACACATTGAAGGTCTTCGTATCATTTTGGGAAGAATAAAAGATATTAGGAGAGGAAAAGCTGCTGAATAAATTAAGTAACTGGATTTTTCCCAGCCCTTATACTATAAGCTGCAGGGCACTATAAAAATCTCTTGAACGACCTTTAGTCTTTCACTTTCGAATTCGATTCTTTTGTTTTTCTTTTTTTTGGCACTTAACCTTTTTGTACCGCTACGGGTGAAAATTTCCAATTTTTACTCTTAATGGCTAGCGATGAATTCTTTGGTCGTTATAAACCCCACAAAAACGCCTTGTCGACGTAAACAGTGGGGCGATCTCTAAATTGTATTTTTGCTCGTATGTAAGCGATCTCAGTAAAATTGCTTTTTCGTTACTTGTTTGTTGATTTTGTTTTGTTCTCACTTGTTTGTTTGTTTTGTTGTTTTTTTTTCTCTCTCTCTCTTTGAAATTCAAGGGATTATGGAGGATCTGCCAAGATAAGGGAAACCTGAATAGTTCTCCTTTTAAGCCGTGAACTCAATTTTCTTCTGAAAATGAGCTCATTTATAGGGAGTTACTTTAACTCCAAAATTGGAGTTAAAATTTTAGGTACAGGATAACTCCGTTTTGGGGGTTATTTTAACTCCTTAATTTAACTCCAAATTTGGGGTTAAAATAACTCTGACACCGGGGTTAAATTAACTCCTAAAATGGAGTTGTTTTTACTCTTCATGGAGTTCTTTTCACTCTAAAAAGGAGTTAAAATTTTAGGTACAGGATAACTCCTTTTTGGGGGTCATTTTAACTCCTGATGATCTAACTCCTTGATTGGGGTTAATTTAACTCTAAAAAGGAGTTCAAAATAACTCCTTTGTGAGGTTATATCTAACTCCAAATTTGGGATTGAAATGACCTTTTACTGGCAAATCAATAGACCAATTTTGATACATTAAAATCCAGCCTAAACAATAGAACTCAGTACCAGGCTCAGGAGAATAACTTCAGAGTTTGTGTGGTTTATTTCCAAGAGCTTTAAGCTGACATCTATTGTGTTAGGCTAAATGTTAATCTAATTATTGAAATTGGTCTATTCAACTCTCTTCTGAAAGAGGAAAAAACGTTTGCCTTAAACCAAAACAAGAGTCATAATTAGCATGACATAACCATGAATTGAAGTTTACATTACTCCAGCACATGACACACATCAACAGAGTCAGTGTGCTGCTGATAGAGCGGTTTATTACAAAACTCTCCAAAAATTACCTTGAAATTACTGTAGTACAATTACAATAATTATTGTGGTATATCACAGTCATGCATGGTATAATGAAACAAACAATAGTCTATTAACAGGTATCTGAAACCCTAATGAAATCTTTCTGCTGGGAATAGAATAAAATATAAACTGCATAAATAATTTTTCAATCGAAATATAACTTTACAAAATCTATAGCTGCTGAAAGTGGTTTATACGCCAAACACTGCAAACTCATGCAATGATTGAAGAAAATTGAAATACAATTAGTGTGCATATATGTATCTACATGCATGATTGG
The DNA here is from genome assembly GCA_019787425.1 of Platygyra sinensis. Classification (NCBI taxonomy): domain Eukaryota; kingdom Metazoa; phylum Cnidaria; class Anthozoa; order Scleractinia; family Merulinidae; genus Platygyra; species Platygyra sinensis. Next base: position 13,226 of record JAHPZR010003800.1, read on the forward strand.
TACATGGTACATGTATAATAACAAAGTCACTTACATGTAGAACACATTATACTATCAAAGCTCTAACCAAATCTGTATTAACTACCTTTTGCTCTCGAAAGTGAATTTTTTAATATATCTAGTGCATAAATAGCCTCTCAATTAAAGTATAACTTTGTGAAATCTATTTATATAGTCTCAACTGAAGTGTAACTTTGAAAATCTACATACATCTAGTGTTAATACCTGTTTTGTCCACAAAATCCCAAGTTATTTTTGAATTCTGTCATTTGTATTAGGCCTCTTAATACAAGAATTTGAAAGCTCTGATTGACTCCACTTAACACTACAGTCAAGTTCATATTCTATAGGTGATGAAATCATTAACACAAATAGTTGAAAATTATAGTTGAATTCTATGTTTGAACATGATTATAATAATTATTCCACACATTGAAGAAAAAATATTTATACACCACCTAAGATACATAAGACTAAGGCAAATCTTACCATTTTTTGCATATATACCATATCTGCTTCTCAGAGGTTTCAAGCTCTAAGGGTTTTTAGGGTTATACTCAATATTATAATAGTCACCAAAACAATATTTTTAAGGGACCTGTACTGAAACACGAAAGAAAAGCCAAGGAGAATGACAAAAAATGCAATACTTCTGTATTCGCAATATTTTATGGAACTCTGTATGTGTGATTTCCACCAAAATTTGAATTTGTGTATTAGATAAACTGTTTCTGTGCAATTATGATTATTGATGTGGTCCCTATGGTTGCTATAGGTTCTTTATGTTTTAGTATATAAACTGCAGCATGGTCAAAATTGGTCTGGACATTATTTTTAAGTTTTGTTCACTGTGGCCACTGTACAAGAAGAGATAATAATAAAAAATGGTAAAATTCTGATAAAAATCCTCTGATTTAAAAACACTGCCTGGGAGTACCCAGGAACATTTCCTGCATATCATGGGGAACAAGTATCTCAGACTTCCACTATCCATATCTATGGCAAATATTGCTCTACTTAACCTTGAGTTTCTCTAGGTTTGTATTATCATTTGTTCACCCTATGACAATTTACCGAAATCTTTTGATTGACACAGTACATTGCAACACAAAGGGCATATGAAATCTGTGTGTGACATTAGCAGACTCAAGTTAGCCTGAATAGAGCTCAGGCTACCCTGTTTATGATTTGGCAATGTGACACATTAGTTAAAAGAATCTGCAGTCTGTAGTGTGCAGCCTGCTATTGCCATACACAGATTCGATATCAAAGTTTGTTACAAAGATTCAGTTGTATTGACCCCAAATTCCTGAATTGGCTGAAAACCACTGAAGGCAGGTGAGCTGTCCTCGCCCTAAAAGAAAAAAAAAACAGTATCTGTGAACCTGAGCTTTACAGTCGTTTCGATATTTGCACCTATCAATAGTTTGCCCCAGGATGGGGGGTTTGGGCAACCCAGGGGAATTAGACTTCGTAAAGTGCACGTGTGTTGGGATTTTGACATCCACAACGTTCCCCGGGGTGGGCCATTTGACTTGACTGCCATCTTGGAACATACCCAAAATTCATGAGAGCGAGTTTTCCGTGTCCAAGAGTACAGTACATTGTAAGGAGTATTGTGTTGCTTTTTTTAAGAATTTTTTTTTTTATGCCCATCAGTGCTCTGTCTTTAAAGTTCTATAACGTAACATATTTCTCCTTCAAATTTGAGAAATATTCATACAAAAGCTCATTTAGATCAAAATTTTCTTCCTACTTACATGTCTTCACTAGATGCCGCCCTGCCATAAGTTTTCGATATTCTCTGTGTTTATAGATTTGCTAGTATACTCCAAATGTAGAATTAAATGAAATTCTGGTAAATTCTAGACCTCAGTTACAATCATTGATTGAATAATAGCGGAATATACATGACCCATTCCAGGTGTGACATACAAATGAATCCAGAAACCTGGCCAAATCTCACTAATGATGACAAGTAGTGCTTTTAATAATTTAATCTCACCTTCTGATACTTGTGTGTTGAATTTCAACAATTCTACACTATAAATTTGTGTCTACAAGAAATACAATTTGTGGTTCCCAGGGGTAGGATTTTGACTTATAATGGAGACCCAAGGGTGGGGAAATTGACATTTGGAAACCTGAAAATGTCAAATTTCCCCAGGGTTACCCGAATCCCCCATCCTGGGGCAAACCATTGATACATGTAGGTGCATTGGTCGTTTCGTTTCAACGGAGTGTCGCATTGATCAGTTTATTATTTACCATAAAAAAGCAACAATTTTCTTAAGCGAATCAAGATAAATGGAGGATGTATCGAACTGACTTTAGTTTGTATCGAATCGACCTTAGATGTGTATCGAAACGACCGGATAGCCGTTTGTGCTTACATAATTTTACACATGGAATTGAAGTAGGAACAGAGACTCACCTCGGACTGCTGCATGTACACTGTACTTTATCAAACGATCACATTGAGGGGCTTCAGTAATTGCCTGCAACTTAATTCATACATTACCGATTAAAAGGCTTTTCGATGAAAGGTTTGTCATAGGCTTACACTATAAAACATGTACAAGCACACACAAGACTGAAGAGTTAAAGTTCACTCGAATACCGTCGAGTGTTTTCGTACATCTATATTTCAACTGAACCTCCGCTCCATCTCAAAAGTTAAGCAAGAAACGGCAGGAAATCAAAGCAAAAGAAAAAAACTAACCTGCTGGATCGTTTTTCGCCGTGGTTAGCCAGATATATCAGCGACAATTCGCAAAGAAATGTAAGAGATAAACGCTCCAACCGTTAAACTGTCCGCCGCGCAAACTTTGATCACATGCAATATGATCACATGTCAAGTGTCATTGGAAGGCTTGTGGTCCAGGGTGGGGAAAGTAGCCAGCGAAGTATATGTCGACAGCATATTATTTTGTCTTCTTCTTTTTTGCTCTAAATTAACTAATAGAATAAAGGTGTACCTAAAGTTGGCTATTTCTCCTGATGGTCTTGTGTTAACTTAATGATTCTTACAAAGTTAACAAAGTCCAGGGTGGTATGGGTAAGATAAGAAGTCCATACGCTCCATGCGGGCACAGGAAATGACCTTTGGCCCCTTTTGGCCATGACTACTAGACTGTGTTGCACTTGGATGTCACGCTCGCTTCCTCATTTGTTTTGAGCTCTTCTCCAAGGCCAGGAACGAAATCCGAGCAAAATAGAGAAAGCCCGCAGACTACCTGTAGATCGGTACCGACTTTCGATCCATGTGAAGTCTATAAATATTGCACGCACGTTGTAAAATGAACGAATGAGCAGAGACCCTGGCAGCAGAGGACATACTGAAGATTCAGTTCATCTCTTTCCCAAACCAAACTAAACCAAGCTACACACGTCACGTAAGCTTGGCTTACGGCTGTCCCACTGAGAGGTGGTACAATTAAAAACAGAAAACGAAAGTGAGATTTACAATTGAAGCGAGTTATCATTACTCTTCCATTAAAGTTAAGAACTGCCACGGAGACTGGCAAAGGAAAATTCATAGTCTGCTGGCTTTCGGCTTTTTCACTAGGACTAGCGTTTAGTCGTCGCGAACGCAATTGAAGGGCGGTATGGCGATGGCCGTGTAGAAAAGAGGGCGAAAATTAAGGTGAATCCCCAATAAAGATTTATTTTAACTCCCAAACAATAGTTAAAATAACCCCTACAAAAGTCCTCCAAAAGCGAGTTAAAGTAATTCGTCAGCCAGAGTTAAACTAACCCCTAAAAGATAACTCCAAAAGCGAGGTATATTAACTCCCTATAAAGAATTGAAATAACTCCTTCCTGAAATGTAACTCCAAGTAGGAGTTAGATTTAACCCTCATTTAGAGTTAAAATAACTCCACAAAGAATAACTCCACTAAGCAGAGTTAATTTAACTCCACGACTAGTAAATAACTCCAATTTTGAGTTAAAATAACTCCTTTTTAGAGTTATTCTAACTCCTCTAAAATAACTCCACCTTGGGGAGTAAATTTAACTCTACTCAAGGTGTTATTTTAACTCCTTGAAATTTACTGTGTGTGCTACTTCGAGAAAATAACCTCCGATGAAGAATGGTTTACCTTGAGCGACTCTTGCTGCCCAAAGAACTTAAATTTACCTTACAACGAGTACCCTTTGTTTGATCTCGAAAGCATGTTAATGATGAGTGTAAAACCGAATTTGGCTTTGAGAAAACTCATCTGCCACTGCTTGCCGACGTGCTACAAATTCCACCCATGTTCAAGTGTTCACAAGGGGATGGTATGGAGTCCTTGCATATGTTTTTGAAAGGGTTGAGTTATCCTTGTCTATGACGCGGACATGGTCCATAGATTTGCTCGTCCCATACCGGTTCTTAGCATGGTAACAAACCAGGTCCTCGATTTCATATATGATAAACATGGGTGGCGAATTCTCCAGTGGAATCACGATCTTCTTAACCCAAGATCATTTGAAGAATACACCTATGCTGTTACTAGAAAAGGGGCTCCACTCGACAACTGCTTTGGCTTTGTTGATGTAACTGTCAGACCAATTTCACCGGGTTGGGAGAAAACCAGAGAGTTCTCTATAATGGTCAGAAACGTGTACATGCCATTAATTTTCAGTCTGTCTTACTTCCTATTGGCCTTATTGTGAATATGTTTGGACCGGTCGGTAAATACGATTTGACTTTTTGTCAATAACATTAATTCGTGGAACAAAAGTCCACATTTCTGAAGCTCTTTGTTTGTTTGTTCCTTTCAGAGGGAAGGGAGCACGATGCAGGAATGTTAGCCGACTTTAACCTTCTTGCCAATCTACAAGCGTTTGCATTTTCACGACTTGGCGATCCACTATGCATTTATAGAGACCCCGCCTATCCCCCTCGTGTCCATCTTCAAGCACCATTTCGGAATGCTCTTTTAACTCCACAGGTGGAGGCATGCAATTCTTCTATGAGTTCTGTCCGATCCTCAGCGGAATGGCTGTTTGCATTGGTGACATTGTAAATTACATTAAATTTATTGACTTCAAGAAGAATTGAAAAATCGGTCTGAGCAGCATTGGTAAGATGTACATTGTATGTGCTTTGTTAAGAAATGCTCTCACGTGTCTTTATGGCAACACAACACCCCACCCTTCAGCAGTATTTCGCTTGAACAAACAACTCGCTAACTATTGTTATTAGCTTCAAGGGTTTTTTTTCAAGCAATAGCAAGTATGTACGTCTTAGACTTCCAGGTTTGGAAGTATTTGCTAGGGAATCCAGTTTTCGCTTGGCGAACTTTTCCGGAAATGCAATAAATCAGTTGAAAATGCTTGCAATTTAAGTGGAACCAAATGCAGTCCCTACAAAGGTAAAATGTTCAACAAGGTGTAGTGAAACGAAGGTACTCTAATTAGTTGGATACAGGGAGATTTTAAAGTTTACTTTTTGGTAGCTGTTTCTAATGAAGCAATCATAGTTTGGGTTTGTTGTTGCTCTTGCTGTGGAAAAGCCATCTGAGACGCTTGCATTTGATCCTTTCGTTTTCTCATGTTCGCTGACATAGTTTACTGGCTTCGTAACATCTGCGCTTGCACAATACAACTACCCAGATTAATTAAAACCACAATAGTTATGTCAACGATAGTCAATCAGAACATCTTTTTGGATTTGAAAACTCTCCAACAGAAAAGGATAATATAGTTTTTTTTAAAAAAAAAAAAAAAAAAAAAGCAAAAAAATAAAAAATAAAAAAATAACATATGTTCAGTGCTTCATGTGAAGATTTTTGCTCTACAGCCGCCGCCGCTGCTGCTGCTGCTGCTGCTGCTGCTGCTGCTATGCTTGTTGTTGTTGTATGGCCTGCAGCAGTCTTAACTGTTGTTTCACCATAACTTGAAATTGGTTATCCTTATCTTGCTGTTCCGCTCTTCACTCTTCATCTCGATTTCCATGTCATGGAGGTCCATTCGTTCCCTTTCGCATTTTTCTTTTAAAAACTTTACAGCATCAATGCCACTCCTCCTCTTCCTCCTGTCCTTCATGTCACCCCATTATCTTCCTGGTTTTTCCTCTTCTTTGTCTGCCTTATCCTTTCCATTGCTTGTTTTCTCATTTCTTTAGCAGTAACTTTATCATACTCTTTCTGTTCTCCTATGCGGCTCTTCCTCTGTTTTCAGCTGCGGCTGCGGCTGCGGCTTTCAGTGATCTCTTTGAAGGGAACACCCAGCTCATCCCGTTCAGGAGATATTCCAGATGCACGAATTCTTCCTTTTCTTTCTCTTTGTACCTAGTCTGAAGAAGGGAAAATCTCTCCCTGACTGCTCTCTGTGAGATCTAGAGATTCTGTTTAAACTTCAGCTGCTGGCAATTCTTTAGAGACTGAGCTATATCAGTCCATATCTTTTCTCCCACATTGCTACCCTTTTTTGTGCTTGCAAGGCTCAAGAGCTAGAGCCTCTCTGCAGAGCAGTGTATCATGGGCTTTGGTCCAATACATTAAATTCCCATTGAAAGGGGAAAAAGCAAGGTTGTATTAAAGAGCATTCGCCAGCGTCCATCCCCTGGAGAATACTCCTATTTCCGGTATACGAATTTATAAACAGGCGTTATGGGCTCTAGAAAAAAACAAACCAAAACAAAACAAAAAAAGACGCAAGGCTGGTAAACAGCAAAGAATTTTCTTATCAGTTTTGTTTTTGTTGAGCCGTGCACAGCCCATGTTATGTCAAACCAGCTGTTCATTTAACTTTCACTCATAGAAATAACAGATGTTTTGTTTTGCAGATAAAAGAAGCAGCTTTTTCCCTTTCAATTATATTTATCTCAGAAGAGACCATAAACCCTTTCAATCAGACTGAACTTCATACGCCTTATTCCAAAATGGCGGCCATCTTAGTGTTCCTTTGTTTGCTCGCAAATGATCCCTTGTTGCACCGTTCAATTGCAAGGGAAAATGGTATTTTAAATTTCGAGTTTAAAGGGCTCAGTCACTGCATCTTGAGTTATTTTGAACATAGAAAAAAAATACCGTTAAATTGAAGGAAACCTAAAAATAACACTTTGTAAAGATAGAAAAACATCAAAGAGACGATAATAAACCATAAAGGAACAAGGATGGTTAAGGATGGAGAAGATTGACGGGGATTGCAAACAACGAATTTGAAAAGTTTTGCTAAGCTTTTCAAACGTGACTGAGCCCCTTTAAGAGCGAGGCAACAAGGGGTAATTTGAGGGGAGACAAAAGGACACTAAACTTAGCACTTACAACGCTTTCTTTTCGGCAGCCATTCTATCACTCGGCGTATGACTGAAGTAGCTCGCAATCGTTCAAAGAAGCAACTATCTCAGAACGGGCTTTTATGGTTTAGTACTTTATCTCCGAACTTGGCTCCTCAAACAGTGAAAACAGCGTTAAAAATGGAAGAAAACAACGCAGTGAAGGGCCGCCACGAAGCTCTTTGGAACATCTCACAGGATTGGTTGAGAAAATTATATACAAACAATGGTAACAATGGACCCTAGCCCTAAAACAGTAGAGCTTCGTGCCAACAAGATCCAATGAAATTAGAGGTTCTAGAGAGCTTCGTGACAACAGGCAGTGAAGAGTACACCAAAGGAAGCAATTCCCCGTAGTAGAAAGCACATTCGCGTCCCCAGAGGCCGCGCTCGTTTTGGTCAGTACCAAGAATCACGACCTCTGGCCAAGTCTAACGACATTCTTGTTTTGAATGGCTTTGTAAACACAATAGATTGAGACCAGAACCAATCAAATTTGTCAGACTTGACTCTGAGCATGCACAGAGTGACGGGAAGTCCGTAAATCGCGGACTTCCGGTGTTGGACCTGGCCAGAAGTTGCGATTCTTGTTGCTGACCAAATGGAGCGCGGCCTTTGGAGCCGAAAATATAGAAAGCAAAGCTATGGCGGGAAAGCCGTACTAGTGCGTGTGTCATGACGTCACCGGGAGTAATTTTCAACATTTTCCGCCGTACTAGAGCCTATCCCGTACCGTATCTTAAAGTCCCTATTGTTCCCACACTGGAAAGTTTTTGACAACTTTTATTTTCAGACAACTTCTATATCAGATGGCCATCAGAATGCATTTAGCATAGCGTGTACTATTGAGTTATGGTGCAAACGGGAGGTTGTTAAGCACGAAAGAAGCGTAAGAGTCGCACGAGGTGATAGCCGAGTGCGACTTTAGCTTCTTGAGTGCTTAGCAAACCTCCCAAGTGCATCCATAACTCAACAGTACACTGTTACGAAAAATTGTGGCGTGACTTTCGTCACTTGGAACATTCGAGTATATGCTAATTTGATCTAGAAGTTTCGTGCATATTCAATTAGCCTTGTCACGGCGACTAAGCAATTTATTTTAGTCGTTTACGTCTGCTGCTGTAAATAGTTTGTATTGTAATGTTACTATATTTAGTCGAACCGCAAAGTTCTAGAACGTTTTGCTGTAAAGTATATAAGCAGGCCTGTAACCAGGATTTTATGTGGGGGGGGGGGGGGGGGGCGGGGGGGGGGTGCAAACGAGGCCAAAGTGGACCAAACTACCGAAATGTATTCTTTGTCTGACCCGTTTATTTAGGAAAGTAGCGATACATGAGAAATTGTAACGATAAAGTACGCGGTAGGAACTGAATATTACATTTGTCGAATACCACTGCTTGAATTACGTTATAAAGGACTAATTTAAGACCAATTTATCTCTTAAAAGATATAAATTGTAGTTAATGGGACAACCATGAGAACTATAAGAACTACTCGCGGATTGCGTGACATGCAGTAACGTAGGGATGGTTTCAAAGGCCAAAGTTCATTACCGATCATGTGTGTTCAAAGTGCATATACCGGCTGAGCCAATCAGGATAGTTCTTGCATCACCGTCAATCAACCCCTGGTGCATTGAACATAAGCCTCGTGTTTATTCATTCCATCGCTCTAGCAGGCAAACATCTTGCCTGCTTTAGTTTGTGTTCTAGTGCAATTATTTTGTGTTTTCCCGTCTTATATTCGCTTCTCGCGACAGCACAGATTATGCCGCCACGAGCTCCAAGCAGAATGACTCGCCGAAGTGCGCCGCCGTACGTCGATCCAACCGTGTTTGGCGCCCTTTCTATTGCAGACCTTCGTTCCCTTTGCGTTCAACGCGGGCTAACTTCTACAGGGACTCGAAAAACACTTGAACGCCGGCTTCGGGGCCTGACCACTCCATCTCTGAGTCGAAACATTGCTGGACCAGCCGCACAACCGGGCCCAAACATCCCTAACAACGACACAGCAGCTCCGAGGCAGATTTCACCGAGGGCCAAATGCAGGCGATACGACAACTGATCAAGGACACTGTGCAACAGTCTAGCCGAGAGATAGCGACCGAAGCAGCTCAAGCCGCCGTTAACGCCTTTCAGGCCCAAGTCTCACTCAACGATAGCCAGCCTGCTCTACGGCCACCTTCACTCGCGCCCGACGCAGAAAGTGCACATCGGCCACCTTCATTCGTGCTTGACACGGAGAGCACCACGCACGCCGCAGGGGTCACCTTCGCCTCACCCTTTCAGGACATCCCGGCGCGGTACATCAAGGAGATACAAAGTGGTGAGTTTTTTGAATTATCCAAGCTTTTACCTAAAAACTTGCCGCTGTACTACGAAGAGGACAACCTAGTCTTGTCCTTGGAAATCTCTGTTGTTAAAGTATCGAAGAAATCCAAGCCGACAGCCTCCACTTCCATTACAAACATTGAACAGTGGACAACGGCATTTACGACCTATATGAGTGTGCTGATCCACAAGTTCCCAACCCGATCACAGGAACTTCTGCAGTATGCTAGTCTTATTAGATATGCAGCCCGTGTTCATAGAGGGTTAGGCTGGGCTATATACGATTTTAAGTTTCGCCAAAACGCCAGTGTTGGTAAGTCTCTCGATTGGTCACTTGTCGATAATCAGCTATGGTTGACCATTTTTACCGTGTCACCAGCGGTACTCCATGAAGAGTACCCACTTTTTTCAAATGGACCCAAGCGCAGTGTCTCTCGAAAAGGGGGCGACAACAGAGGCACATGCAATCCTTACAACAGATATGGTACATGTTCCAGAGACCCCTGCTATTTCAGACATGTATGTAACAAATGTAGCGGGTCCCATCCAGGGCGTGACTGCTCTGCCACACAGCGGTCCGAGCAGCGGGAACAGGCAAGGGGTAGCAATAGCGACCATGGAAGCTCAAAGTCCAGCCCCTCTAATCGAAAGTAAGAATAATTTTTCCCTCCTTCCGACCCCTATTAATGTACAAAGACTGGAGGACACATTAACCAATCACCCCGATCAGGAATTTGTTTCCCGGTTATGTAATAATCTTAGGTATGGGGCAGACGTCGGTTTTACTGGGAGGCGTGTCTCTAGGTTTTCCAAGAATCTGCCTTCTGCAGTTTCCCAGCCTAGCATTGTTACCGAAAACCTTTCCAGGGAGGTGGCCTTGGGGCGAGTTGCAGGCCCTTTTCCCAGACCCCCACTTCCTAATTTCCAGGTGTCGCCCATTGGCTTGGTTCCCAAAAAGCACACAGCTAAGTTTAGGACCATTTTCCATTTGTCCTTCCCAAAATCGGGTGAGACAAGTATCAACTCATCCATCTCCAAAGAGGATTTCAGCCTTCAGTATATAACAATCGATAATGCAATCCAAGGGATCTTACGTTTTGGCCCAGGGTGTTTCCTCGCGAAAACGGACATTGAGTCTGCCTTTCGGCTTGTCCCCCTTAAACCATCAGATTACGAGCTTTTTGGGATGTATTGGGAGGGCAGCTACTACTACGATAAGGTTCTTCCCTTTGGGTTGAGGAGTGCCCCCTTTCTGTTCAACTTATTATCTGATGCAATAGAGTGGATCCTCATCAACGAATGCCTTATTTCCTTTGTCTGTCATATCCTCGACGACTTTTTGATCATCGAGCCAGCCGCACTTGCACCCCCTCTCCATCTGCCATGCCAACAGAGCCTGTCTAGCATGCTCCTGACCTTTAGGAATCTAGGTGTTCCCATAGCACTTAACAAAACAGAGGGCCCATGTACCACCCTTGAGTTTATGGGAATTATCTTGGACACTGTCAGAATGGAAGCCAGACTTCCTGCGGATAAGGTCGAACGGATTGAAACCTCTCTCGCCCTTTTTCAAACGAAAAAGTCCTGCACCCTCAGGGAACTGCAATCTCTTATCGGGACTCTGAACTTTGCATGCAAAGTTATCCCCCCGGGAGACCCTTTCTACAGCGTATGATTGACCTCACTCGTAAGGTCTCCAAACCTCACCATCATATTAAATTAGGCAGTGGATTTTACAAGGATCTCACTATGTGGCAACAATTTATTCACACTTGGAATGGGGCAGGGTTTTTCCTAACCACTTCATGGGTGGATTCCGACACCTTAACACTTCATACTGACGCCTCCGGTACACTTGGTTATGGTGGAATCTTAGGTCGTAAATGGTTTCAGGGTCGGTGGGAGACTCACCAACAGCTAAATGCCCCCGGGATTAGCATTGCCTGGCAAGAATTGTTTGCTTTGGTCGTAGCATGCCACATATGGGGAGACGAGTTCGCCCACAAGCGTATTGTCTTCTATTGTGACAATGCATCAGTTGTTAGCATAGTCAACTCTAAGCGATCCCATATTCCCAGGGTGATGGACTTAGTTCGACATCTGACCCTGCTAACATTAAAGCATAACTTTTACCCAAGGGCAAAGCATATTGAGGGCAAGAGGAATGACATGGCGGATTCCCTCTCTCGTTTTCAGATGCAACGGTTTTTCAAGCTGGCTCCCCATGCCGACCCAGCCCCATGTCCTGTGCCCCCGGTACTCTTGGCAATCTGACTGCAGATATCCAGAATTACTTAAGCCTCTCCATCGCTGCCTCCACCAGAAAAACATATAGCTCAGGTGAAAGGAGATTTATCGATTTCTGCACCCTTCATGGCCCACACAAGTCAACTCCCATCCCAACCAATGAAGAGACTCTTATCCAGTATGTGGCATACCTAGCCAGGACAATTAAACACTCCTCTATAAAGGGTTACCTGGCTGCAGTAAGACACCTACATATTCGTTCAGGTTATGAGTTGGACCTTAAGAAATTTTTCCGCTTGCAGTTGATTTGCCGTGGTATCAAGCGATCCCAGGGTGACACTTCTCGGATTCGACTCCCCATTACAATAACTCACCTCAAATTGTTTTTCCAGCTTTTAGCTATCCCTAACACCACCAATTATGACTCCATCATGTTATGGGCAGCTATGACCTTAGCCTTTTTCGGTTTCCTCCGCCTGGGAGAAATGACATGCAACTCACCCTACTCCCCTGCCATCCATCTGTCCCCAGGCGATGTAACCTTGCTCCCAAATTCCATCAGTCCTGAACGTATGTCTGTTCGAATTAAAATATCTAAAACTGACCCATTCCGTTCAGGCCATACTATTATTATAGGGAAGACTGACCAGCCAATCTGCCCCGTCCGGGCTATGAAAACCTTTCTGTCCTTCCGGGGGACTTCCACTGGTCCACTTTTTAAGTACTTATCTGGTTCTCCCCTCACTAAAGTGGGCCTTACATCTGAAACTAGGCAGCTTCTCTCCATGTCTGGTCTACAGCCCTCTCAATATGCCGGACATAGCTACCGGATTGGGGCTGCTACAACCTCTGCTTCTGTCGGCCTCCCCCTTGGCTTATCAAAACTTTGGGGCGGTGGTCCTCTGACTGTTACGAGCGATATATTCAATGTCCCCATTCTCTCCTTTCTGGGGTCTCCTGTCAGTTGTTAGGTGATATGTCTAATTAAAACATGTTTTGGGCTGGGTTTGTTTCGTCTATGGGGAATACACTTCGTGTATTTGTGGGGATGAAGTGCTCCCATACAGGTCACTCTTTGCCCCATAGACTCACAAAATGGATTGGTTGCCATAGTAACCATGAGTCTTAACTACCTTACCCGACTAAGGACCTCTTTCAGGGTATTGTGACCTGCAGCCCTGAGGAGGATTAGGGACCTCTCACAGGGTATTGTGACCTGCAGCCCTGGAGAGGAGTAAGGACCTCTTTTAGGGTATTGTGATGGCAGCCCTAAAGAGGAGTAAGGACTCTTGCAGGGTATTGTGATCTGCAGCCCTCAAGAGGAGTAGCACCTCTCTTAGGGGATCGTGACCTGCACCCCTAGAGAGAAAGGGGGTGAGGGGGGTTTTGACCCCTCCCATCTTACCAAGCTAGACTAGTATTGCATTAGCGATAGTGCCTGTTGGAGTACTTCATTCCCAACCCCTTTCCCCACATTTGTTGTTGTTTGATTCTCGTTCTCATGGGTTGGGAGCATTAAACGATGTAAAATGATACGTCAAAATATACTGCGGCACTAATCCCTCAGAATAGTGCTGAGCTCCAGCTTCTGTAAACATGTACCTGCAGATGGCGTAGTGCGCGCCTAAAAACGGGAAAGACTCACTTACTGGGGAGGTGACAGGAAAAAATGTAGCGTGCACCTTAAAAGTTTTAAAAAAGATCAATAACTTTAAAAAACGCTTGGTTACCCATACATTTCATGTTGCAAAATGGAAGCGGCAAGCCTATTCAGTATGTGATTAGTTTCTGATTGTGAGCAAAAGGTATTTAGACCGTATTTTAGCTCAACCAGAGGATGGCTGTCAGGGACGCTAAAAGCGCTTTTGCAACGATTTTGTTGTTAAAAACGTACCAAAATTGATTTTGATGTTACCATTTGCCATAGAGTTTAAAGATCTTTTAAAATGTGTTTGCGTTTCTGTATCAGTAAAGGCGATTTCTAAGGAAATCTTTGAGGAAATATCCTTTCTCTCTTTTTTGAGAAAATGCTGATGTCAGCATTTTTGTTGAGATTCAAGGTTAATTATCTCGACAAAATGCGTGGCTACCCCTATTTTTCTTTGTGGATTCCAGTAGCCCTTGCAAAGTTCTACTTTTTCCGCGTGGTCCTAACCTGGCGCAAAAATCTTTGTATTTAGTAGGCACCGTCCTTAACTCCCGTGCAAAGCGTGTGCACGTTAATTTCATTTACATAAGCTCGGACATCTGTGCGCTCATTGAAATGTTCTGAATGGCTCGGGCTACCAGAGCGCAGCTGGTTTTAGTTTCTCATTGCGTACATTACTGCCTTTTCTATACTTTGTTTTTGTTTAAATATCTCTGTTAACAGTCCGGCACAGTTATCAAATTTGATAACCTGGACCAAAACAACTTATTAGCCAATCAGACTCCAAGTTTAAGTTCACGTGACACGTTATCATAGCAACCATCTCCTTTTCAATATGGCGGCTACTTGTGTGCGAAAACGTCTCGGCGCGGCTAAAAATTCAACATTTGATTCCGTTTTTTTTGTACGGTTAAACACAAGTAAGGTTTCGAATAGGAATAGATAGAGAAGTAGAAATTTTGCCCTGGGTAAAAGAATAAGAGCCAGTCTTTATTCATAACAAATTGGAAAAGCTTGATCGCATTTCTATCGACGGAGAGCGTCGCAGCGAAAATAAACCTCGAGTGCTCGAATACGGTACGGATTTTTTTATCCGTTCGGAATTTTGTGAGCGGCAGTCGTTCAAAAAAACCAGAGAAACAGCAAATTGAACTCCATAGAAGATATTTATTTTCTTAAACATTAACAGGCGTTTTTGGAAGCGTTGTTTATGTCCTCTTCCTGGGCTCTCTCTCCCTCGGTATGTAGTATGAACCACTGAAATAGGTACATCAGATCTCGATGCCCCTTCCATAAAGTACTCAAATAGCAGATTCCTTCTGTTGTCCTTCAGGATCCATCCATATTCACGAGGTTTCTATAAAGAGCTGAACCGCCTAGGGAAACATGCTGGTCCTGGCTGTCTAACAAATACCTACAAATTATACACAAAGGAAAAATTATCAAAAAGGGACAAACTTTAGTTTCCTCACAGCCAGCCAGCCACTCGGTTGGTCGGTCAGTTGGTCATTGGCAGTGACTTGATAAGATAACCAAATAACCCCAATAAGAAGAAAGATGAAATCATTGCATTAAATTTGTTAGGAGTACACTTATGCTCAACTAAATAAATACATTCATTTTAGCAAGAGCATTGATACCCAACAAAGGTCAGGCGAGTAAACCAAACAAACTAATTATTAATTTAATTTGCTGTCTTTAAATTGTATTGGTTAGAGAACTGGTCGAAAAGTACTGTCGATACATCTTGACATGGGACTTGTTTACAGTGAATGGCAACAGGTGGATGAAAAAAAGTTATATCTTGAGTTAAAAAGATGGTGAGCACAATTCAGATCAAACAGAAAATAGAGACACTTAATAAATTTAATGTGCACAAAATTATCAATGTACACAAACAGCTGAAAAATCAAAAGAAAGTACCTCCAAACTGGTGCATGAAAATATAACTTAATGTTTGAAATGAAATCTCATAAGCAGATTGCAAATTATAATTAAGACAAAGAAGGTTGCAACCATTTAACCAAAATATTTAAAACACACTCCTATTAAGTACTTTCATTAAACATTTTTAATCCAGCCAGAAGTTGTCTGTCTTTTGGCAATATCTATTAACCAGTCTATTAGTTTGCAATGCCAAGGTTTGGACTGCAAATCTTTATGGGGTCTCCTAGCTTTCTGACGCCTCTGTTAGCTGAGGCACCACTACTAAACTTTTATATATCCATGCGTATTCGCAAAAACATGCCCAAGGTTGACTACAGCACAGTCCCAGCGGCCAGAAGTGATACGCCCACCCACCTGGCTAGGCGATTGGCCCACGAAGCATGCACGTGGCATGTTTCAATGTTGACCAGCAAAGCAAAGATAATGCTCCACTTGCGGTGAAGAACCATTATATAATTATATGTGGTACACTATAGGTTAATTTATACTTTAAGTCAGAATGATTCCAACCTAGGTTAATTTGTATCAAAGGGACAGGTGAGTCTGAGTCCGATAACCTGGTTATTAGACCGACAAATATGAGCAAATTAGCAAGAATTGCTTGTGTGGCCTAGTGGAGATGAAGGCAGACTACAAAGTCAGAGGTCTGGTGTTCAAATCTAGGTGTGTGCAAAATTTAAAAACAGATCGGGGAAGGGTTGGTTAAGGGTAGAGTTAGGGTTAGGGGGGTTGGTACATGTATGAGATCCTGGCAGGGTAGGGTAGGGTTAGAGACTTAGGGGGGTAAGGGGTGCACATGTAATTTTTTTTCATAACCCCCATCCCCCAAAAAGTGAACTGAAAAAACTTAAACTGATATGGAAATTTTAACCGTGGTTGAAACAAATTAATCTAGGTTGGAATCATTCTGACTTAAAAAACAAATTGACCCACAACATATTTAACAATTATTCCTCGAGCCCGAATGGGCTCTGAGGGCGAGAGGAATACTTGTTTTAGTAAAATCCAATAAGTTGGTCAAAAAAATATCGAGACAAAACATCTTTCGCTAGTTTAAGCGATTCAGCCGCCATTGTTTTGGTTTTCAAAGCCGGCGCTTTTCGCTACCAGTGGGCTATAACAAATACTCTACTAGTAGCTCAACCAATCAGAATGCAGCAGTGATAATAGACCACTAGTTGGATTTTACTAAATATAGATATAAATTGTTTCCTGCTCTATCTATCCTGCAACAATGATGGTTCAGTGCACAATGTAAATTGCACAAACTGGGCAGAGCTAAAGAATATTAAACTAAATAAAGAAGAAATAATATAACTTAATTTTCCCAATGACATCATACATACATGTTATACATGTATTTACCTCTTAACATAGTAAGGCACCATCAGTATTTGAAGAACAATGTCTGGCCAGCTCTTCTTTCTTAGCAGGCTCACTTCTTGCTTGATTCAGTTTGTTTGGCCATTTACTATGGTTAAACAAGAAAAGACAGTTTAGTGCTTACATTTATTTCAAAGTACTCAATAGTAATCAGGGTATTCATTAACCATTTTGCATATCAATAACATCGTAATGGATTTTAGTATTATTACTCAACTAAGTGACTATAGAGATGCCTTTACCCTTACTAGTTGAAAATTAATTCGTATCTTGCAATAATCATCTCATACCAAGATCTTATAATACTGTAGCACTAATCTTCCAAATGTCTGTCCTGCAAATATTATATCTTTTCTTTCCCTTTGTTTTCTTTTGTGGTGCATTTAATAAAATGAATGAAAGTACAGATACCTTGATAATCACCCTACATGAAAAACAATATTACCGTATTTCCTCAAATAATAGCCGGGGGCGATTATTTCTATTTTTGCACGAAAAGGGGTGATTACTCGAGGGAAGGCGATTATTCGAGGGAGGCGATTATTTCAAATATTTCGGTCAAAGGGACGGCTATTATTCGAGGAAATACGGGAATTATTCTTCTCAGGCTTATTGAGTAAGAAAATTATGTGCTAGATATTGAACAAGTGAAGTAATGCAAAAACCAAAATATTGCAAAGTTACTCACAGCAAGCTGCTGAAAATTATTCTAAAATTAAAACGACAATGCACAGTGTATCACATTGTATACCTTGATGAGAGTGATTCATTCACACAATTTTCATTTTCTTCACTGTACTATGTGGCTGCCACGCAAATGGTAAACTGAACTTCTCAAACGATAAAAATAACGAGAGCATGACTGACACACTAGACGCGGGTATACAAAGTCAACGTCTTCTTCTAATTTCACACCATAAGAGAAGAATTCAATCCTAAACACTTCCTTTCTCTCTCCTGATTTCGTTTTAGTTTTTGGCGGCTTTGCACAAAAACGACACAAAGCAGCTATTTCTGTAAGCCAGGATCCATAATTCTGCCACTTGACACTACTCATTCCCTAGAAGCACAAGAAATTAAACATGGCGGTCAGTAATGGAATCAGACAGGAAATAAAAAAAACACAGTGCCCTCGTACAATTCTTTGTGCCCTTGGATGAGTAAACGATGAATCGAAAGAAAAATAATTGAAGAACACGGCATATTTTCTACGTGTTTCACAAAAATGTCCAACTGCCTTGAAATTGACGGCAAAGAGTACAAACATACCTGAAATAAACTGTCAGTTTTATATGGGCAGTCTTCTCTAATCATCGAGCAAAAACTTGCACAATCACTCAACCAACAGCCGCCATTTTGTGCACCCGTGAAGTTTGTTTTCCTCTCAGGAGTTTGAGTTTGAGTTTATTTATTTCCCATAATGATATACAGTACATATACGGTGGGTAACAATTTAATAAGTTAGGGAGGAAGACTAAAGAAACCCTTACGGGCTTTTACAAGTAGTCTCCCTGAAGGTAATAAACTAAAGATCTATTGAATTAACTGATAGATCAAGAATTACGATAATCAGACCTATACATATATTATAAATATTCCAATATGAATATATTTGAATACTTATTTACTGCGCTATAACTCATGAGATAAGAGAAAAATTTCCTTTTGAATATCTTTATAGATGCCTAGCATTTTATGTTCAAAGGTATTCTATTCCAGATATCAATTACCTTGTTTTTTGTAGAGTATTTTCCATAATTAGTTCTGCTAAAAATCTTATGTAGATGCCCTTTTTCTCTAGTATTATAACCATGGACTTGTGCATTTCCTATACAGAAGTCACTGAAATAGGACGGAAGTACTTTACTATTAAGGCTGAAACTGAAAGAGCCAATTAAGAAATCATTTATCTGATAAATGTTCAAGAGACTTAACTTAGTAAAGAGCGGAAGAGATGGTGCTGTATACGGCGTAAAGGTTATAATTCTCAATACCTTTTTGTGTAGCTTAAACAACTTATCAAGCCTTGTGGGATAATTATTTCCCCAAACAATATTCCCATAATGGAAATATGGGTAAATTAGGGTATTATATAACATTTTCAGATGCGTTTGATTGACGTAAAAACGAATCCTACAAAGTAGACCTGCAATTCTTAAAATCTTTTTAGTGATATAGTCAATATGGTTCTTCCATGTTAAGTGTTGATCAATTACAATTCGTAAAAATTTACTCTCATCTACTCTCTGCAATACATTCCCATTTAATGTGAGATGCAAATCTCTTTTTAATCGTTTTTTGTGGGATTTGAAAATGATGAAATTTGTTTTTTTTTTTTATAATGAGAGTCAGTTGATTAAGTGTTAGCCATTCTTGGACTCGGGCTAATTCTGAATTTACTGTTGTCTCAAGTTCATGTATATCTTTCCCTGAACAAAACATATTTGTATCATCTGCAAATAAGATAGCAGACATTTTAGTGGTTGAGTTAATAAGGTCATTTATATATATCAAAAATAGTAAGGGCCCAAGAACAGATCCCTGAGGAACCCCACAAGAAATTAAGCTTTCAGACGACCTTATTTGATTATATTTTACTATTTGCTTTCTATTAGAGAGGTAATCTTTTATCCATGCATGGCAACTCCCACGTATACCATAGAAATAAAGTTTACTTAAGAGAATATCATGATTTACGGTGTCAAAGGCTTTTGATAAGTCAAGAAATATCCTGACAGTGAATTCATTGTTTTCAATGGCTTTTGTTATTTTATCAACAAGTTCAATTATAGCATGATTTGTTGAAACTTTACTGCGAAATCCATATTGACAGTCAGTTAATATTCTATTTTTATTTATATAGTCCACAAGTCTTTTATACATAAGCTTTTCAAGTATTTTAGAAAAACACGGAAGGACCGAGATAGGTCTATAGTTAGAACAAGTATTTTCTCCGGATGCTTTGTAAACAGGTGTTACAATCGCAATTTTCAAATCATCTGGGATTTTGCCAGTAGCAAATGTTAAGTTAAAAATGTAAGATAATGGGACAGATATATATGGCGCCACACATTTAATAACCTTGCTGCTTATCTCATCAATTCCACAACTTGATTTGGATGCCATTTTATCTATCCTGGCACTTTGTGAACCTCATCATGTGAAGTGTCATATAAAAACATGGAGTCATTGTAACATCCCTTTAGAAATTTATAAAATCCATCACTGTCTTGATTAATTTTTTTTTGCAAGGTTTGGTCCAATATTAACAAAATAGTCATTGAAATCATTTGCAATTAACTCTTCTTCATTGTCATTATTTAAAAATGATACCGGTAAACGGGTCTTTGATTTTTTTCTACCTAGTAATTCATTGATAGTATTCCATGTTGATTTTATATCGTTTTCAGCTTGATCCAATCTTTTGCTATAATAGTTTTTTTTTAACTATTCTTATAAGGTGATTCAAGTTATTTCGGTATATTTTATAATCTCGTTCATTTTTTTGACTCGGATTCTTTATAAATTTTCTGTATAGAACTTCTTTTGTTTTTGATGATTGTTTTAATCCTTTAGTTATCCACAGGTTGTTTGATCTTTTGGATTTGTACTTTTTCATGGGAAAAAACTTATCATATAGTTCAAAGAATGCTGTATATGACTCTATCGGATCATTTTTAGATAGGGTTGATTGCCAAACGCAATTTTTAATCTTACAACAGAAAGCTTCTAGAGATTTCTTGGTAATTAACCTAGTTATACAGTCATTTATCTTAGGTGTTTTGGGTAAACAATTCTGTAATTCATGCTCTGTTATAGTAAAAATAGGAAAATGATCGGATATATCATTTAATAAAATGCCATTTAAATGCTCCATTTCTATTTAAATTGTTTGCAAAGATGTTATCAATTAGTGTAGCTGTAGATTTAGTTATGCGAGTGGGTTTAGTAATAAGTGGAGTGTAGCCTGAAGATGAAAATTGATTGAAAAAATCAGTTGAGAAATTACAATAATTATATTTAAGTAGATCAATATTAAAGTCACCCATGATATAACATGGCTTATTACATTTATCTAATTTAGTCAAGATAGTTTTAAGGTTATTTTCAAAATTTGTTAAATCTGTTGATTGGTGGTCGGTATATCGTGCCAATTATGATATTCTTAGATTTTTCATTAATTATTTCAATAAATAGATTCTCTGTGTCATCTGTGTCGTCTTCAAAAACAAGGTCATTCATCAGTTTAAATTTTAAGTCATCCCTAGAAAAAATACAGATTCCACCTCCTATTTTATTTTGCCTAAGCAACTTTGTTGATTTGTATCCTGGTATTTCAAAATTATCATAGTCATCATTATTAAGCCATGTTTCGGTGAGAGCTATTATTGTGAATTTATGATCCAGCGAATTTAAGTACTCTTTTAGCGCATCAAACTTGTTCCTTACACTTCTTATATTTAAGGCGGGGGTTCACCTGAATTTCAGTGAAATTTTGGTAAGTTTAAAGAGAGGTTGAAAGGGAAAAAAAGGGTTTTGAAACACCACCAGACAGTTGCCCGACCGCACAATGGCACCCCAGGTTGTTGGTCAACTGTTTGGAGTGTATCTACCAATTTTTCACTTCAAACTCTAATATTAAAACAACACCAAATCTTCAAAATTTCCTATTTCTATAATTTTTACTAATCCTTTGAGAAAAACTATTTATCTCCAAAAATACCTAACAATCACCGAAAAATTTACAAAACAACCCAAAACATAGATATGTGTAATGAGTGGAGCAATTCTTGATTGCTTGAAACGTAAGTGAGATATTTGCATTAACAACATAATATCCAGCCAAAATACGGCTTTCAGGTGGACCCCCGCCTTAAGTGTAAGATTGATAACTTGTCACTATTGGAATGCCTTGTTTGGATTAGATTGTTAAATTCTTGAGAGGAATAAAAATTAGTTCTGGGATTCAAAGGGATATCTATATCTTGAGAATTGCCATTGAATAAAATGTTGTCGCTATGCAAGAACGGTTTGAAAACCAGATTATCTAATCTATTTCGTTCATATAATTCGTTTTGGGACGCTTCGAGATCAGCTTTTAAAGAATCATTGTCAATACTATTGTATGGCATGCAGATGTCAAAACATTGGTAACATGTAAACTTGTTATCAGTGCCAGACAAGTTATTATTATCTAACCGCAGACAATGCCTGTTATTGTGATAATTGTTTGAACAGATGTCACACGTCAGTGACCTTTGAGACTGAGTTATTACACAATCACATGAATTACAGCTTTGCATTTTGTTTCCCTCTAACACAGTAGTGACATTTTAGATCGTGAATTAAAATAAATGAAATTACTTGATTTACTAATAAGGTAATTTAAAATGAAGTTATTTAAACTTGTACTTATCTTAATATTAATCATGTCCACCTTGCTACATGTAACCGATCCACTTCACTCCACATTGGCTCTGCCTGTTCCTCTGTATCTCTGACCATTGATGAAGAGTTTGTCTTTTATTAGAAGTGCCATATGCCCATCTTTTTTAGCTTTCTTTAAAACTGATATAAAACTTTCCTGGCATCAGCAATTTCCTTGGAAAATTGCTCAGCGATACCAATATTTGTGTCTTTGAGTAGGTGGGCTGATTTCCGGATGTGCTCCTTGTCTTGGTATCTAAAGAATTTTGCTACAATCGCCCTTGGCTTCCCATCTTCTCTTTTTCTTCCAAGGCGGTGAGCCCGCTCGATCTCTATGTCGCCATTTTCATCAATGCCCATCTTTTCACTTAGAACTTCTCGAATGATGGTAAATGGATCTTTCGAACTAATAGCAGACAAGAAATAACTTTCAGATAGAAACACACAATTTTAAATTTACAAAACATGTTTCGGATGATCAACATCCATCGTCAGTTGTGAATACAAGTGAACCGCTAGTCGGTGTTATATAAAGATAGCTAATAAAATGGACCATCGTATTCTTGTAGCCAGATTCTTTCATGATGGCCCATGAAAATTACCTAGTGATTAGTGTGCCCGTGATACTTTCTCGTTTGTCAACGAAATTACTAACCTGCGCACTTCTAACAAGTTCATGGTTTCATTCGATGTGGAAAGTTTATTTACTAACATTCCTCTGCTAGAATCTATTGAGCTAGCAGTGGATTATATTTTGTCAGGGAACCCGGACATCAAGTTAAGCAAGGACAGCCTCAAAGAGTTGTTTCTTGTTGCTACTGCCCAGACACATTTTCTATTCCAAGAGAAATACTACGATCAGATAGATGGCGTCGCCATGGGCTCCCCTTTGGCACCGGTACTTGCGAATCTTTTCATCGGCCATCATAAAAGAATCTGGCTACAAGAATACCATGGTCCTCTGTTAACACTTACAACTACAACCTTGCTTCTTATCTCGTACGCATTCTTCAACCTATCTCCACCAACCAGTTTACAGTAAAAGACTCTTTTAGTTTTGCTGAATGGGCCAAGTCATACAATCACAACAATGAGTTCATGTGCTCCTTTGATGTCAGTTCGTTGTTCACCAATGTTCCGCTTGATGAGACAATTCAGATAACCCTTGACAAATTGTATGCCTTGCCTAATCCACCCAAGTTACCTCGCGCTGTCTTGAAAGATCTACTTATTTTTGCCACCAAGAGAAGCCATTTTGTGTTTGATGGCCAGTACTATGATCAGGTTGACGGAGTTGCCATGGGCTCTCCTTTAGGTCCGGTTTTAGCAAATATCTTCATGTGCCATTTCGAGGAGAAGTGGGTTATGAATAGCAGCGATCGTCCTTCTGTTTGGTTTAGATACGTCGATGATACGTTTACCTTATTTCGCAACAAAGACACGGCTATCAATTTTCTTCATTATCTAAACAGCCGGCATAACAACATTCAATTTACCGTTGAATTTGAAAACAACTACGAAATTCCTTTCCTTGATGTTTCAGTCAAACGCCATGAGAACAACTCCTTCTCAACATCCATTTACCGCAAGAAAACTTTCACTGGTCTTTACACTAAATGGGACTCATTCACACCTCGAAAGTACAAGATTAATCTCATCCGAACACTCACTTATCGCTGTCTCCGCATCTGTTCCTCGACCTCTTTATTGCAATCTGCCCTTAATGATCTTAAGAATCTTTTGTCACGCAATGGCTACCCCCGGGGTGTTATAACTTACAACATGAACGATGTAGTGGCAAGAAACCGAAACAAACCTAAAGATCCTATCACTACGGTACCCAAACGAGATGTTTACATCGTTTTACCTTACCTGGGTCTTCAGAGTAAAATAATAACAAAACAACTTAAATCTTGTATCTACAAGTTCTATGGTTGTATTAACCTAAAAATAATTTTTCGTAACACTCACCGCATTAAGTCTTTATTCCCCTACAAGGACAGGCTTAACCGCTCTCTCAAGTCTAAGGTTGTTTACAAGGCTAGCTGCTGGGACTGTGATGACTTTTACATAGGTAAAACGAAGCGTCGTTTACACGACAGAAAAACTGAACATTTTAAAGCACTCACGAAGAGTTGTCAAACATCAGCCATAGCGGATCACATTACCTCAACAGGACACAATATCAAGTGGGACCATTTTGAAATTTTAGCAACCGGGCGTTCTGATATTCATTGTAGAATTAAAGAATCATTATTGATTAAGGATTTAAAACCTTCTTTAAACGAAAATGTGGGCAGCGAGAAACTTTTACTTTACTAGCCTTTTATATATTGTCCAGCAGACTTTAATTGGTCTGTATATTATCAGCTTTTTTTTTTTTCACTATTGTCTTAATTAGGTTCCAGTCTTTCTCTTAAGCATTTAAATATCTTGTTGTATTATCCAACCGTCACTTCTGAGGATGTATGTTGAGGCATACGAAACGTTAAGTCATTAATCAAAGTTTTTTACAACATGCGTTGTTTTGTCATGTTTGTAACCGCAGTTTGTGTATTATTTCTGTCCTGCAATTTATTTCTACCGTAGATATATGGATGATACATTTTGCCTGTTCAACAACGAAACGGATGCTTTGGAATTTTTTCATTATATCAACGATAAACACCCTAACATTAAATTCACCATGGAGACGGAGGTCAACCACAAACTACCGTTCGTAGATGTCCTCTTGGACAACAGCAATCCTCCATCTCTAGTCACATCTGTTTTTCGCAAGAGCACTTACACAGGCCTTCTCACCAATTTTCTTAGTTTCTCACCTTTTCCCTACAAATTAGGGTTAATACGAAGGCTGGTGGACAGGACATTTAAAATTAATAACACCTGGACCGGTTTCCACAACAACATTAAGGAGCTTGCCAACATTCTCGGAAAGAATCAGTTTCCATCCAGTCTAGTGAACAGAACTGTTAAACACTACCTTAACAAATTCTTTGCCTCCCCTCTGCACGCTTCCGCAATAACCAACTCTAATGAATTTCGCACGCACTATTACAAATTACCTTTTGTTGGCCCTTTCTCGACTTATGTTCAACGCAGAATCAAGAATTTAACACAACGCTATTGTAAAAACTTGGACATCAAGCTAGTGTTTGCCCCATACAAGATTAAGAACTTATTCAGTGCCAAAGATGCTATTTCCAAATTATCACGATCCCGTGTTGTTTATAAATTTTCTTGCGCAGGCTGTAGTGCCTGTTATGTCGGCGAAACAAACCGACATCTTGCTACACGTGTTCGTGAACATTTAACATCTGATAAGAACTCGCATATCTTTCAGCACATTAATGGGTCAGAAGCATGCAGATCTTTATGCTCAGAGGATTGTTTTTCAATCCTTGACACCGCCTCCACGTCTTTTCAACTAAAAATCAAGGAGGCCTTACACATAGGTTGGGAAAAACCCTCTTTAAACAAGCAAGTTAATCATGTCAATTTAACACTTTCATTGTAATTTTCCTTGTCCATACCCATTGTCTTCTCATCATTGTATTCTCTATTACCTCACTTTCACGCTGTTATTTAATTAGTATTCATACATTTTATTAGCTATCTTTATATAACACCGACTAGCGGTTCACTTGTATTCACAACTGACGATGGATGTTGATCATCCGAAACATGTTTTGTAACTTTAAAATTGTGTGTTTCTATCTGAAGTGGATCTTCTTGTTCACTTTCTGTAGGTTGTAAAGAGCAAATTACAACCGCATGGAACGTGCCCTAAGGTCAACCAGGTCTTGTTGCAGTTTTGTGTTTTGTGCTTCAATGTTTGGCCACTTTATCACTAAGATCCTTAAGAGCATCACTGTTCACCTTTTGCTGCTTGGCTAACTCGTCGGTGGTGTTGTGGACGAAAGTGTAAGACTGCTCGAGATTCTCTTCTATCTTCGTCAACACGTGTCAGATGCTGCTCAATGTGTTCTAATTTATCAAGTTTTCTTGTTCATCTAGCTATGAGCTCAAATATTTTGGCCAAATCAGACACAGTCGTCATCATTTGCTTTCCCCTTTTTAACTCGTGAGCATGCGCGACACGAGTTATCGTGAGTTGTGGGCAAATGTGTCCCTCGATGGGCTGTAAACTTTATGCAAATGAGGTACGCTCGCGGCCGCGGCTTACTTTTAAAATTGCTGTCAATCTTTAATTAAAATAAGCTGTTTTAAAGGTCTAAATTAAAAGATATAAGTTAAAGAAGACTCGGCTACCGAAAATGAGAACATTGAGAATCGTAAAATCGATGAGCAGCACAAGTTCTCACTGGATGCGGAATTCGTATGGATTTTACAGAAACAGAAGTCGTTGAAGTACAGTTTTATGGTACGGTAAATGCGCATATAGCGGGTGAAATGATATAAACACAGAGCAATTATTTTTTGTATCGCTAAAAATAAAGGACAAAAAAAAAAGAAAAAAAAGAAATTAGAATTATCGGCCCACACCCGGAGTCGACCGCGGTACACTTGAACGGTGGAGGTGTTCAGTACCACTGAGCTATGTCAACATCACATGCAAGTTCTGGAAAAAATAAACACCTGATCAGTATCAACTATAAAACCTCAGACAGCTCAGCGGGCTCGAGTCTGTACGAGGATTTTCTGTGGGTAATTTGTCCTTTACAGAACGACTGTCAGTGAGTATATTTGGTGTTTGTGGATGTTTCGGACAATCGGGAGTGCCTTTTTTAAAGCCTAGAGGTCACATGTGTTCATTCGTCGGCAAATAGAGTCGCAACGTTTGTTTTGAGGGAAGGTCTTCATGGTTTGTTTTGCACCGGGATTCCTTTCGCAAGCTACACACAACACAGTTAAGCCCAAACAAGATGCTTTCTTCAAGAAGCTTGATTTCGAAGAAATCGGAGTGAATCAACGTAGTAGTTAAAGAATACATTAGTCGTCGCGTTCACTGACTGGATCTGGAGAGAGTTTAACATTCACCATTACGGGCCGTTTGTGTTGGACGTTTTTCGACATGGTGAAAGAAAAGTTGTTGAGACAGTTAGTCTTGTGATTTTTCCTTTGATTTCCTTGAAGAAAGACCTGGTGTCCAGCCTGAACGGGAAAGGAGTCAAAGCTGTAGTTTTGGGGCCAGAAAGTTCAGACACGGAAATTAAGGATGCTTTTGAAGGTAAATACAAAGTCCGTGTGTTTGCAAAGTCGGTGTACTGTCAAGTGGGTTTTGGATACAGAACGCGAATTTAAAGCATTTTCTTGGACTTTACAAAACAGAAAAGGTAATGTGCAGTATTACATCCAAGTTTAATTCAAATGTTTGAACCACGAGTAAAGACACGGCCGATAAATTGACTGCAAAAGCCGTCGGCAAAAACTCAAGCTTCCGCACGTGAATTAACGGGAGAGTTTGAAAAGACTGACCCCCGCTCCGCGGACTACCCACTGACCCCCACTCCGCGGACTACCCTACGGACTACTCCACGGACTACCCTACGGACTACCCCCACGGACTACCCTAAATAAACAACCAAATTTACTTTAACAGGCCAAAGAGACACAAGAAGCCTACCAAGAAGCCTACCTGCTCCACCTACATGATCATAACTGCAGTAACACCATTTTGTCTTCAGCGAGTTCCTTGACCAGTTCTTTTTTCATTTTCACCCCATTCTTCATCGGCCACATGCTAAACGCCGTTTTCTGAATGGACTGTTGAATACTTTCTTTTTAATCTGCTTCAAGTGTTTGCCATCGACATTGACATTCGCTGAAGAGAAACTCTTTTGAACCTTCATTGCATCTGGAGAATTAGAGATCATCGAAGATGACATCCCTACATTACAAACAGGTGAACTAAATTAATTTTATACTTTTTAGCAAATGTTAATGTCGATAGTAAACACTTAAAGCAGATTAAAGAGATTGATATTCAACAGTTCCAGGGCCCCCGAAGAGAGTCTGAACAGTGCGTACTGATCAAAACAGCGTTTTGGTTGGTGGCCGATGAAGAAATGGGGCTAAAATGAAAAAAAGACTGGGTCGAGGAAGTCGGTGAAAAGAAAATGGCGGCTGTTTTTCTGACCATGCAGGTGGAGCAGGTAGGCTTCTTGTGTCTCTTTGGCCTGTTAAAGCAAATTTGGTCGCTTATTTAGGGTAGTCCGTGGGGGATAGTCCGTAGGGTAGTCCGCGGAGTAGTCCGTAGGGTAGTCCACGGAGTGGGGGTCAGTGGGTAGCCCGCGGAGCGGGGGTCAGTCTTTTCTACTCTCCCTGAATTAACTGATGCTGTCACTATCACGCAGCGAAGCATGTTCGCAAAATTTTGAACATTTTTTTCCTTTTTAAATAGTTTTTTTCTGCCTCATCTTGAATGAAAATTTATTGTTATTGAACTTCCTGTCGCGTTTCTTTCATTTGGTTACCTTTCTTTGGCAAATTTAGGTATTTAAAGTTAACAGTATTTTTGCATCGTGGATTTCTGCATATTTAATTTACAGCTACCTCCGCGGCCGTGTTTGTTTACTTTATTCACGTCATTCAAGTACAAGTTTTTAGTTTTATTTAGCTGCTAAAAAACACCTGAGAAAAGAACTAAGCGGGCACTAATTTAGCACAGTTAAAATACGATTTATCGCAAAATAATTGGCTATTTTTGTCGTCTTTTTTATTTACAACTTTTATCTTTCTTTCACTACGCTGTATTATTTAATTGTCGCAGACGAAGAAATTTTCGGAAATATTGTTGTTTAAATATGTCTTTTCGCTTTTATTTTCCAGTATTTTCTCTAATGTTAACTATCCGCTATAGTAAATGAATTGAAATTTTGTTGTTTTCGGTGTCGTTTCGTCCTCCAAAGGCAGTAACTATTTATGTCTTGAAATCTGATCTTATACATGGCTGTGGTTACTGGGCATTGCCTGATTTCATACCGTGAGGGACTAGGTACGAGTCTGTAAATTATGGGATTAGCAGCTATTGATCCCCATAGTCAGAGAGAGCACACCGAGATTCACAAAATAGCCAAGTTTGGTGTTAATCAAGCTATTTTTGACTGAGATACAGGCATTTAAAAACGAAAAAAAATTACAAAGAAATGTATGGAAATGCGGACAAGTCCCTCACGGTATGAAATCAGGCAATATGGTTTATTAAGGCTGGTTCTCACTAGCGCATAAGCATAACACAAGCATAACATAATCATAACAAGTGAGAACACCCACAACATGAGCGTAAGCATAAGGAGAAATATAAGAAGAACGAACCCACTTATTTGTCTTATGCTGTTCTCACTTGCGCATAAGCATAAGCATAAGCGCATAAGCATAAGCGTAAGCGTAAGAAAAACGAACATGCCGCTTGTTTTCTTGTGCTTACGCATATGCTTATGCGCTCATACTTATGCTTATGCGCAAGTGAGAACTGCATAAGACAAATAAGTGGGCTCGTTCTTCTGTTTATGCTTATGCTTATTTCACTGGTGTCCTCACTTGCTTATGTTTATGTTATGCTTATGCTTGTGCTTATGCTCATGCGCTAGTGAGAACCGGCCTTTACTCTCCTTACCCTGGCTCTGAAATATATCAATAAAATTCCAGGGAATAAGGGGCAGGCTGTGAGTCATTAGGTCACACCCAGAATATAAATTTGAACCCGAGCAAGCAGAACAAGTCGATTTCATTTTATAGAAGTAAAAGTCTACTTGTGGCAAGTCTAAGTGGAGGCGTTCATGCAGCATGTAAGCATTAACTTTAAATGGCACCATGGAACTGCAAATACTCAGGCCCTGTCCACACTATGCCGGAGAAATTTAAAAAGGATGTTAATCACTCCGAAGACACATCAAATGTTTTCTGTACACACTTTGTTGGAGAAATTTGAAAATGCAACATTGGATTTGTGTTTGAGGAAATCGTGACGTCATCGTTTTGGAAAAACTCCATTTTGAAAATGTTTTCCATCAACATTAAAACGCAAAGCCGGCGTTTTCAAATTCCTCGGGTTTGAACAGTGTGTTCGTTCGAAGAACGTCCGTTTTCATGGCAAATTGTTGTGGACGGAAGACCTAAACCTAGAAATAAGGCTGCGTTTTCAAATATCTCAAGCGTAGTGTGGACGCGGCCTCAGTATAGTTGTTTATCAGTGT
>JAHPZR010003801.1:0-25000 GCA_019787425.1 Platygyra sinensis
CCTTTGTGCTAGTATGGGAAAGGAGCTTAATTTTTTCATAGTGACTAGTGATGAGCGTAGATGGGGTGATTCGGTAATAGATAAGGTCCTGCTGTTCTTGTCTCTTCAGGAGTGTCGATTGCTTTAGGGGTGCTGGAATATCATATCTATCAAAGATCAGTCGGATCTCATCACTATCTCCATACTTTTCAAAGATGCGACAAATGACGTGATCAGCAAGGTGCGAGCAGCAATAAAATTATAATGATGATGATGAGTTGCATATCTGTTCGGGCTTGTCAAGGGATTGTATCTCAGCCATTGGATCGATGACAGACACTCTCATTCGTTGCTCGGGTCACTCTTCTTCCTGGCCAACACTTCTCCACTCGTTTGTACTACTAGGCAACTTCTCCAGGATGTGCATCAATATATTCTTGACTGGGCAGTGTAGCATTGTCCCGTCTCCAGAACACATCGATCGTGGAACCACTCCAATTCGTATGTTCCGACAGTTTCCTTTATGTCAATTTCTGGTCGGCTCTTAAAGATTACCATCCTACCGGCAAACAGGTGTCTATCTTCTTGCAGCTCCACTGCCTCGCCGGTGTACGCATGGAACCTTGATCTTCTTAGTCATGGATTTCCAAGTCTGAAGCTTCTTTTTCTTCGTGGTCGACCATATGTTGATCCTCCTTGACTGGATACGATCTCTGACGAACATGTCAAAGAGTTTCTGACCAATGTCGCTTTGTCCAACAAAACCTTTCTGAACTTTCTCTGGTACTACAACCTTTGTAAGAAGGTTGAAGAGCTTGTTGCTCTCTTGGGTAAAGGGATTTGTGAAATTAAAGGCTTTTCAATGTTCTTCTCTTCGCGAGAAAGCAGGGAGGCCGTCAAGGTATGATGGTATTTGCCGTCTATGTCCCAGCCATCTCTTTCGCTTCTTCTACAAGGCATGCGAGTTCAGGAGCGATAAGGAAAAACTTTGCCCGGACGTTTGGATAACGTTGATACTTACTAGACCTCCTGAGACTTTAATGGACCGATTTATTTGCTCAATGGCATGATCCGCACCCAGCGCACAAAATGCTACGTCTTGATTCTTGTTGACGACCCAGCTTCCGTCAAGAAAAACTTGTTAAATCTCAGGATCTGACTCGGGTAGCTTCTGCATTTCGGATAGATAAAGAGGGATCATTCTGGCACAATTTAGTCGGTCGTGTGCGAAGAAATACTTAGTAAACAACTACAACGATGTAAGCTGCAGCTGTTAGTTCCTTGTTCGGACTGCTCCTACGAACAACATCACCCCCATTATCATTTGCATGTAGCATCGGTACACCTGGAATTCCGGGTCCTGGCACTTCTCTTCCTCAAAGTTCTTCATTTTTCCGATCAAATCAACGGACTCCATGACTTGTATAATTTTTGCAGTAGTTTTTTTTCTACTCCTCCTCCCTTTTATACTCAACAACAGGAATCTACTTGTTTACTTTGTGTTCAGTGGTTCCAGAACAAAACAAGCAAGGTGTAGCAGCCTACAGCTTTAAATAGTACTCATTTAAAATACTATTTTTAGGAGTAGTTTATTTTAGGTGTAGTCCATTTGGGGAGTCCATGGACTGGGGCACAGTATTTTGTCCATCACCTAATTTTTTTTAATTTTATAATTCAGTAACATCTAAACCTGAAGATGGCTTGGTGTGATAACCCGAACTGTTGTTACAAATGTAACACGTTGTGTCAGCCTTGCAGTAGTCTTTGACTTATTATCGTTTTACTTTTCAAGTTTGGCTGATTAAATCTCCTCCAAGATCCAACATTTTATCAAACAGGATCTTTGTTCATGGCTTTGCAGTTTGTTTTTTATCTTGAGTTGTCCACATTCAACCAACATTGAGTGAAGTTTAGTTTTAAGTTGTGTTCTCCATACTTGTTTTGTTTATTTGAGTACTTTCATTTGAACTCTGAGTGGGATGTGAAATGCACTAATTCCCAAATACTGGCTTTTGTTTACATTGTTGCTTCCTGATTGTAAAGATAGCAAGGGGAAAGAAACCCCCTGTGAGCTTGAGGGAACTTACCTATGGGTCGACAGATTTTTTAGATCAACCCAGAAAATGCTCTCAGGAGGCTAATAATTTTGATGTACTTTACGTGCAATATATATAGAGACAAGTGGTTCCGCATTGAAATAGAAGTGTTGTCTCATAAGAAAACCTTAACTACAGCCTTGAGTGAAATGCAGTGAGAAAGGTCTGTTCGCACAAAAGAAAATATTCTTGAATGATGCAAATTTTCCCACCAGGCAGACCAAGAGCAACTTCTGGGTGGTGGTAAGGAGGGGGGAGGGGAGGGAGTACTATGAGTTTTTGGGCAGGAGTGTCCAATGTGACCCAAGAAACCTTAGCTTTTACCACTCCATGTTCGGCTGCAACTTTAGTACCCTAGCTATTTTGTAATATGTGTGCAACAGAGGCCAACTAAAAACCCTATGCTTTATAAGATAAGTGCGACCTTGCATGGTACGAATACAGCTAGTTTTAACAGCCTTTAATAATGCGCTAATAATTGCAAGGTTACCAACATGTTTCATCTCTAATTACTTAATCCACGAGTTTGGCCATAGGTCTCCTTTCATTGAACATATGCTCCCGGGCTACAGGCTCACTTTCTCGTCTCACGGCCTCGCCGCGCGAATGTGCTCCAACATGAGCGTGCTAGCAGGCTATGATGAGGCGGGCGAAGGAAACACTTGCAATCAATCCCAGACATTTTACCGAACGCCGCCAAACATGCCGCGCTCCATTGGGGCGCCAACTGTCACACGAGAAGTAATTGTTGATTTTCACGTCGCGCAACTAAGCTTCATTATCACTGAACTCGGAAAGGCTGACCGCACGGTTGGGGTTAACTGTTATATATTTTCCAATATTTCGTCAGGCGCAGCCTAACTTCTTCAGGGAATGTTTACAACTGAGAAAAGACGTTACAATTTAAACAACAAAGATAAAAGCCTGTTCATATTCCTAGGAATAACTTAATTAGACCCAGGACCTTGCGTTTCGTCGCCTAGGTCGTTCTTCTCGTTACGAGTTTTCATCTGATATCTTTGCTATTCGTTTGGTCGCTCTCGGGTCATTTTGTCACCCTCCCTCCCTCCTTGGGGTCTCTTCTCGAGGCCTCAGACCCTCTCGCTTATTCAAAAAAGATGCCTAAACAGATTCGTTGGTGGTCGGTGTTGTCTCCGGGTGAGCTGGAGGGACATCAGGGAATAATTAAATACTATTACAATAAAAGGTGGACCGTTGAGGTAACTAAAAAATGACAAGATAACAAAATAGGAATCATGTAAAACTAAACCGTTGAACAAACTAATGAATGACAAGATAATACAATGGAATATAATACATAAGGTATAAGTGGGTTAAACATTAGATTAAATTTCTTGTCGTTTGTTTATACCTTTGGGTTCAAGAGTTTGACCCCTTTCGATAAGGTTTGCGTAACGCGTCACGAGATGAAAGTATAAGTTCTAGTAGTTTGAGTTCTTTGTCGTTAGGTGAATGATTGTCGGAGAGAAAATGGTCTGAAACTTCAGTGGGCCTGGAGGTAGGGGTGGGTCTGTCTACTGGTGGTCGGTGATCATTAAAGCGGTCTTTAAGTCGTCTTTTCGTTTTGCCTTTGTACTGTTTGTTGCAACGTAGACAATGTATCATGTAAATAAGATTTTTGGAATTGCAGTCGATATGATCATGAATAGTGGCCGAAAAGGTATAATTGTACGGCCGTCGGTGATATAGCGGCAAGTGATGCAATTTTTGCAGCATCGAAAGGATTCCTTTGTGACGTTAGTTTGTTTATCAGTACGTAATTTAGATCTAACTAAAATGTCACTAAGTTTGTCGGTTCGTCGGAAAGCAACTAGAGATGTGGTTTGAAAGACGTTGTTGCATCGTGGGGAGGACGAAAGGATTTTAAAGTGTCTTTGTATGATACTTGATATGGAACGAAGGGCAGGATTATATGTGATAACAAGCGGAACGCGACTGGGTTGGTTTGTGGTAGTCTGACTGGGTTTGAGTGTTTCATTGCATGTGATTGCATGAACTCGTTGCATTTCTCTTTTGAAAAAAGAGAGGTTATATCCACGATCGTCAAGATATTGGATGAGTTCATTGGCGGGTAATGTGAAGCTTTCGTGGGAAGAGCATATGCGTCGTAATCGGAGAGCGAGGCTGAATGGAATGGCTCGTTTCGTATGTAGAGGGTGACACGATGATAGTAGAAGGTATTGGTGTTTGTCTGTCGGTAAAGTATAGAGATCGGTCTGAACTTTACCAAACTGGCTAAGTGAGTCCTTGACGTTGAGAAAAGAAGTAGATGTCGCTGAATGGGCTGAAGTGAATTTGATAGTGGGGTGAATGTTGTTGAGTGTTTTGTTTTTGAGAATTTGATAGTGGGGTGAATGTTTATAAAAGTGCGCATTCCGTCTTCTCTGTGGGTCCAGATCATGAAAACGTCGTCTATAAAGCACCACCAGGTGTATGGCTGGTTCGGCGCATGTGTAAATGAGTCTGTCTCAATTTTAGCGAGGAATAGATTAGTGTATGATGGAGCCATGCGTGTTCCCATGGTTGTGTCGTGTGTTTGGATGTAGAAGGTGTCATTGAATTCAAAGCTGTTCATGGTAAGGATCATCCTGTTGAGGTCGCAGAGAGTCTCAGTGCGTATGGTGGAGGTAGACTGGTCACGGGTATTGAGATAATTTCGACAAGCATCAATGTCCTCGTTGTCTGGAATGTTGGTATAAAGTGATGAAATGTCTAGTGTGACAAGGATGGCGTTATTAGGTAAGCGTCCGAACTGGTCAAGCTTTTTGAGGAAATGTGTAGTGTCTTTGATGAAAGATGCTGTTTTGTGGACCAGAGGTTTGAGATAGTAGTCAACAAACTTGCTTGAAACAATGGGGCGTCCGGGGTTACCATGTTTGTGTATTTTAGGTAGAATGTTGAATCTTCCTGGTTTGGGATCGGTCTGTATGAGAAACAGCTTAGTTTTGTAGTCAATGAAACCATCTTTGTGCAGTCGTTTAATAAAGATTGGAAAATGGAAATACATAAGCTCGATCAAATTTATGGAAGAAACCGCCGTCTTTGTACAAATATATAGCTTTCTCGAAGTAACGGCGGTCCGCTATGACGAAAAACCCGACAAGGATGGACAAAGATGTGTTATCCGTGATATCGTGATAAGAAGGAACGCAGTGCTTGACAGTTCGACTGAATCAACCAGCCGGTGACGCAATAGATTGCACGATACATGTTCCCGAAATTTGTCAGACCGTCTCCCTCGAAAGTCAATATTCAGTGTACTCAGGGACTTTAAAACATCTTTAAAGTATATCTGTTAATCGACATGCAAATAACAGCGGTAACCATGTAGTTTCCTAAAGGGTATTTGAAAAATGGATTTCAAGGATATCCTGTCTGCTAACTATACTCTAATGGCAGCTTCTTGCTCTGGGTTTAGAACGATGAGTTTGCCGTTTTGCGGAAGGTCTTTCGACGTTTCCTTAACAGAAAATTGGAAGACCTCTTCGAAAGCTTCTTCGAACTCGGCCATATCTATATTGATTTTCTTGTGTTTCGCATCTCGGATTATACATGAAACACAAATTTCTGATGTCATATTTTGATTCACGGGCTAATAACCAATCAAATTGCGCTATTGCTCCTCGTTCGTGGGAGAACGGAGTTCGGTAAAATGTTTGGGATTCACTGCCGACGATTCCTTTTCTTTTGGCACCCCCCTCCCCCTTCTCGCTTACCCCTCCCCATTTCTTCCCAACATTTTGCTCACCCCTGGCGTGCTCCTTCGCTCGCCTGCTTTTATGCGCGCTTGTTCGATCTCCCCCGGAGAAGGAAAGGAAACGGCTGCTACGCATGCTATGTCACGCGAGTATGATTCTTCGACCGGCGTTCACAAAAAACAGGAAGGAAAAGAAATCCCTTCCGAAATTTGAATACAGTAATTTATTATTGCGTGATTTGAATCGGGAACACTATTTGGCCCCACTCTTCGCACTGATCTATCTCAGTCTACCGCTTCTTTAGAACCACGCACAGCTCCAAGGGATATTATGGAGCTTGAGCCCATCCACCGCAAATCACAGCAAAAGAGAACACATGACAAGCGTGCTGGACCACCTCTTCCCAAACTACCTCCAGGATGCTATGTATATGCCAAGCCACCACCAACTTCATCAGCTAACGCTCGGAATCCTGGAGAGATAGGGGGTCCTGCTGGACCACGATGGTACCTTATACAGACTGATACCCCACAAATCAAAAGAAATCGGGGTTCAGCTGCAGCTTGCCTCCCCTCAAAGACGTCCTACACCACCTCAGCCTAAGCCTAGACCACCTCTCCCAAATATGAAACGATCATATTCTCCAGGCACTGGCATACTACAACTCAGTGTGCAGTCCAGTGCAACGTCAGATTTATCACCAATGCCAGCAGCCACAGCATACTTGCCTGCGACCTCAGAATCACCTCCAGCATATGAAGCCCCATCTATGTCTCCTTTGCCACCTTGCACCGTAGCCCCTCCTTTGCCACATTGTACTGTAGTCCAACCACCAACACTTTCATAACTTGTACCACACCCCAATACCACAACAACCAGTTCACCTGCTGACCTAACTGTCACCCGGAGTAGCCGAGTAATTCGACGTCTAGCCCTTTACTCGGACTAATTTTTGAACTCACCTGTTGTTATTTTTTAAAGGAGGGACTCAATGTGGTATAGCCCTAGTCAGTAATCAGCTGGAAAAAAGCAATTTAGTCAGTAAACTGTTAGATAAAAGGGACAAAAAGTTAGGTCAGTCAGTTAATTTTAATGGTTTTAGGACTTTTATTAGCTGTAGATTGAACTAAAATCAGTGTTTGGATTATTGAAAATGATACCATTTTGTTGACTGTATTACACAATTGATATTCCCCTGCCCTCCCATGAAACCGTCCCATCAAGCAATTTTCTGCCCTAGATTCATGACCAAGCGCGCATAATCAAACAGGCATTCTGAGCAGAAAGGCCCGTTCAAGTGGCGTCGACATTTGCTTCAACGTGCGTTCAAAACTTTGTTGAACTAAATGTCCACAGCGTTTAGACAGGATGTTCAACATGCTATTGGGTCCTTCGAGTAATAAAATGGTCTTACATGTTCTTGGACCGGTATAAACTGCCTCAATGCGTAACCGTTCAAGACCGACACTGTGGCCACAAAAAGTATCTTGTCGCTACTGGAAAAGAAAGAAAGAATCCGATGACTGAAGGCAAGGCATCAGCATCAGGATACCGACGAATGGAGCTCTGTAAGAATGTAGCAACTGGCGCGGCATTTACATCATTCTCGGAGAGATCCTAGCAAAAGTACTCAGGAAATGCCCGTCGCTGGCTGTGGACCTTAAGCTTCGAGAGGAACAGCCAGCTTTCAGAAAAGTCAAGTGACTGTATTCACCACATTTTCAAGCTAGAAATATTATTGAACAATGGTCTCTATCTCTCAGCGATCTCTTTATGTAAACTTTGTAGATTTTGCCAAGGCCTTTAACAGTTTATTCTGACCCTCTGACACTACGAGCCTATGGAATCCGCTTTCACCTTTAGCTTATTTAAATACAGAAGCTTCTTTAGCAACGTTGCCTGCTGTGTTGGTTATGGTGACATCCTGTAAGAATTCAAAGCTCGTGTCAGGCATTATGTCCACGGGGCTTTTCAATCTTGTTATATACTGGATCATGCGGCGCACAACAGAGGACACCGTCAGGGGCATCAGATGGACCATTTATCTTACCTGGAAGAATTGGATTATCAACTCACAAATCCAACAGACGACCCGGCGACTCATTATCTTCGCCAAGCAAGTTGCCCTCGACAACAGCGTCAAAAAGACCGATGTTATGGCACTGAACGCCACCAACAGTCCTGTCCAGGTTGAAAATGAAGACATCCACTACACGGAAAATTTCATTTCGAAAAGACATTCTTCACCGAAAACGTTCAATTACTTATAAACTCCCGTAAAAAGTAATGCAGCAGCAATGGCTGCCATGTTTTATCTGTAAGGTCAGCAAAAGGAAACTGCAGGCAGAGCGCAGGCGCGGATCATGCCACGAAATGCACAAGTAATGCTATCTCCAACGGGACACGCAAAAGATGAGAAATTTTAGTTTGTATCTCAAAAATGTTATTTATCCTAAAAAGTCTGCACCCTTTCGGCGTTACGTTCTTCATACCCTAAAGAATTCGATCTTTCTTTATACGTTAGTCAGTAAATGTTTTGAAGTTTATACGGTTACTGACGATACCAAAAGACCGTCATTATACACTAAACAGTTAACTCTTCTGAGACCCTTCCCACTGCTGTAGAGTTAAGCTTGAGGACAAAGGATCAATGCCTCTTCTCACTTAAGACAAGATGAAAGACAATCCCGCAAACAGTTTTAAATCTTACATGATTGAAAAACCATGACTGCTATTACGATTAAAAGGCAGAAGAACTTAAAATGAACATTATGCAAATTTGAGAGCAGCGCATGATTGAACTGCAATTTATGTCTATAACGAAGAACATTTAGAAGGAATAAAAGTTACTCTTATGCAGCTGAAATTCAGCAAAATCGGAACCGAATTTGTATTAATTTTAAAAAATTGTGACCGAAAGAGTATAATTTTCAGCTTGAAAACTCAACCCGCCTGAAGCAAGCTGGCTCGTTTTGATGCTTCACCGTTCGCGTGTCTCACACCTCTCGCGCGCCCTGGAATAAATAAGAGAGCCTGTGCGCAGGCTAACGCGTAACGGGGAGGGGTGGGGGGGGGGGTGGCTTAGTGACTAGACCGGAAATGCTTTGACCTGTTCGCTAGCGCAAACAGGACAACTTTGTTACTATAGAAAATGACTTACGATTTCAACGATTTTGTTAGCAGTGTTGATGAAGGTGTTATGGTATTCCTTAGTTAAGTCAGGGTTCCACTTTAACGCTTCCGCTTTGAACTCCACAAAGAATGTATCTGTAGGTAGAGAAAGCGAGCAGTGCAGTTCATTCCGCAAAAAAATATTAACATCACAGACGGCGCATTCGCTCATTGTTAGACCGTCATTAAATTTATCAAACACGATAGGTCATGTTTGACCTTATTTCCAAACACCAAAACTAGGGTTGAAATTACGTGTATTTTTGACAAACTCCGAGGTGTTTAAAAACACTAAACTGTTTTGTGTGATTGATAAATCCTCTCAATCAAATATAAAACTGAAAAGAAAACGGAGACGTAAGATCGTAGAAATCTGTGCGAATTAAGAACAGACATCCAAACACCATCAAGCTCATGTTTTTCTTTGTTTAAATTTGTGTTTGAAAAAGAATTATCACAATAAGACCGAAAAAGAATAAAAATGTCAAAAAGGCATAGAGGCGGTAAATTGGATATTAAAACGGATTGCATTCCGACCCTAGTTTTTTCAAACTTTTCAATATCTGTGAAAGTGACGTTCGCAATATTTGAAAATCATCCCTGTTTACTATATACTGATTCCCTGCTAATTTGAAGACATTTATACGAACAAGGTTTCAAACGTAGAGGTGATGGTATTTGAATGAGTGAATGCAGTAAAACAATTGTTAAAGAAACTAAATTACATTAGGATGGTTACCTTTTTCTATTGCAATACTGTAAGGGCATCCCTGGTAATGCAAACATATAGCTTGGAGGGTTATTGCTCATAGTCTATCATTAAATTTAGAGCAAATAAAGAATGAAATATTTGGAACCTTATGAGTTCCAAAAATGTTTGATTCCAAATCTCATTATATGACTGAGAAAATGACTACAATGTGATTCGCTTAGAGCAGGTCAATTTGCTGTTAAGCTCAACTTGGCAATGGGGCTTAGAAGACACAAACAAAGGAAATTGAATTGCCTTGTTTATTAACTTCTTTTGTTTGTGTCCTCTAAGCCTCACTATCAAGCTGAATTTCAATATATGGCCTATTGACGTGCACGCGTTCGTGACGTCATATAATAAATGAGTAATCGTATGAAAGGTGCAATAAAGGATTTACAGTACTCGCGATAATTAAAAAACATTACGTGCAAATAACAATTTTTTCAAACTACGCTCTCCTAAAGATTGGTGCAATTTGAAAGAATTTTCAAATATCAGTCGTTATGTAAATCCTTAATTCCACTCTCTTTAATACGATTACCTATACAAATTCTCTGTTCTATTTTGCATAACCCGTGAATACACTTACAAAAAGCTCGGACACAGTTATTTTTCTTATTGGTACTTACTGTTTTCCGTCCTTGTGCTTCCCGATATCTGGCTAATAATGGAAGCGCTCATGTTCATTATTGGTGAGCTAGATCGATTTGGGTTCAGACCAGGGCTCATATTCACAGTGAAGTTAACTGCAGGAATAATGAATATTGTAATAAAGGACTAGTAAGCAGCACACGTATACTCCACTTCTATACCTGGAGCTGAGTGCATTGCACTTCTATGCTCAGTACCTCATGTGGCATCTTCCAGTATTTAGTAAACTAATATTTCAATAAAGGACCAGTGGGCAGCACACATATACTCCAGGGAATATTTTCCTCTTGGAATAAGGAGAAACTATGCCAGTCCTTTATTAAAATATTATTAAAATACGTGTTAAAATTTAAATAGGTTCTTAAATGGTACATGAGTTTAATATGCCACCGCCAAAAGAGTATCACCAAGGAAAGGTTCCTCGGGCAGTTAAGCACTGGAGAGGTCATGTATAAGTGCTAAGATTTATCAAGTACAATCTAATTAAGCTTTTTCTCGTATGGGAGGAAGAGAGACGTTGGAAACAAAGTTGTCTTACCATTCTCTTATTTGGTCGCAGGAAACCAAAATAGGCCCTGATACAGATACAATTCTTCAACAAATCCCTACGGATAGACCAGTTTTGAAAGACGGACCTAGAAGGCATTTCATTGGACCCCTTCTTCCCTTTGCCGCTATTAAAAGCATTTTTTGTGTCTCGTGGAGAGTCACAGTCCCTCGTTTCTTTCTTCCCTTTCTTATATTGTGATTGAACCCGCGCTGGGAAAAGGAAGTCCGAGGTAACTTGCATGCGCATGACAAGAACGCCGCATTTTCTCCAATCAAAAAACGATAAACGTAAATTGCAAAACATTTGGAAGACTGCACCTTTAGACCATCTGTTAGTTACAAGCAGAAACACCAGTGTAACCTTCAGAAAGCTGAAGCTAGCCTTGGTCTACTAAACATTCACGGCTAAAACATTAAATGCTTCTATCTGCAGATCTCGAGCGGCTGAGTAAAATTGTCGCTCAACAGCTTAAGGACGTTCGCGCCCATTGCTACTGCGCATCTCTAGTGCGCACGCTATTCATTGGTCACGAGTGTGTGCCACGTCATTTTCAAGCGCGCGCACCGAGTCAAAAACTCAACAAAATATAGAGCTGATGACCTTTGCGTTAACTTTGTGTGCGAATATTTTTGTTGGATGCTCGGTGACCCCCACTTTTTTTTCGGCAGATCACTTCCTTTTCTGATTCTTTCCATTATACTAAAAAACAAAAAAATCTGTCCGTGGGAAGTTTTAGTTATTTCTCATTTACTATTCAAATAGGGTCGAATTGGTACATAGATACCGGTGTGCGTAACTTAGAAGTTGTATTTTTTAAAGCTAATTCTAGCTGATTTAATGGCATATGTAGCAAAGATCTATCAAATAGGCCTATATATGCTGTGTTAAACACACATAACTTAGATATGATTCTTCAACTTAAATATATCCCGATAGTAATGAATCCGGCCAGAATCGCCTCAGTAGCTGGAAATCCTAGAAATGCTATGATCTGTGATGCGCCTAATCTTCAAAACGAGCTCGGTGACCCCCGATTTTTTTTACGTTTTTCATCTTATCTTATCATTTTCTACCTGCAGTTAAAGTTTTAAAAAAATCTGTACGTGGGAAGTTTAAATCATGTATTTACAAGTTCTGTGGTTGTTTTAATCCAAAGGTTATTTTCAAACACTTGCCGAATTAAGTCTTTTTCCCCTATAAAGACAGACTCAGCCGCTCCCTTAAGTCTAAAGTAGTTTATAAGGCTAGCTTCTGGGATTGTGATGATTGCTACGTTGGGAAAACAAAACATCGATTACATGACAGGAAAACGGAACATTTCAAGGCGCTGACGAGTAACAACCATTCTTCTGCCATTGCTGATCACGTGAACCAAACAGGCCACGAGATTAAATGGGATCACTTTGACGTTCTAGCCACTGGACAGTCTGATATACACTGTAAAATTAAGGAAACCTTATTGATTCGCAATTTGAAACCAGCGCTTAAAAATAATGAAAATGTATGCAGTGAGAAACTTCTTCTCTACTAGCTATCTATATTTTTTCCAGCAAAATTTAACTAGGTCTGTTTATTTTCATTTACTTTTTCATTGTCATTACTTTCCTTATTTGGTATTAGTCTTCGTGTTTAAATTTTATTGTAGTTTTGGTAACCGTTAGTTCTGAAGATTTATGTTGAAGCATACGAAACGTCAAGTTCATAAATGAAAGTTTTTTACAACATGCGAAATTGAGGAAATACTTTAT
Source organism: Platygyra sinensis (assembly GCA_019787425.1). NCBI lineage: Eukaryota > Metazoa > Cnidaria > Anthozoa > Scleractinia > Merulinidae > Platygyra > Platygyra sinensis. Next base: position 12,666 of record JAHPZR010003801.1, read on the forward strand.
ATTTTCCTGATTCCTCTTTGAAACAACGAAGTTCAGCAAACCAGCTGAATGGAGCTGCACTGATCAATCTTGGTTGCGCTAACATATATTCTAGATCTGTTCAGAATACCTAACGGTCTAAAAAATTCAACAAGCAGTGTTAAGACACTTCACTGCAAAATTGGATAAATCCCACCCAAAACAATGTTTGTTTTAAGACTGCGCAGACCACAGAATGATTAAATCACAACAATTATAGTTTCACACAGAAATGCAGAAATTCGTTTCTGACAACCTCTTATGGACATATCTGGGGAAATGCCATTTTCTTAAAAAAGGTCTCAATGAGTACACTTTTTCAAGGGTAGTTGCTGACCTTTCTTGTATTTAAAAGTTCTAATGAGACGCATTATTATTAATTCAAACTATTCCCCGTTTCTGGGTGGTTTAAACCACACGCAAAATTCACAATAACTAGCTGCTGTTGACCAAATTTGGAAAGAATTAACTTTGTCATATTGAACAAAGGACGTCAAAAGGATTATTGAATCTTGACTGAGAAAACCTTGGGATGAGATTGTGTTATTTTCGGTGAGTAGAGAAACAAAGAGCTCATTTTCTCCTTCAGGAATTTGAAAATATTCTGAATAAATAATAAAGCCATTATTGAATTCCGCTTTTGTAGGATATGAAGAATTCTGCAGATCTCAGAGGGTTTTATCCACCGAGACCAAAGGCAGAATTCTTCGTATCCTACTCAACCCCATTCAATAATTGCTGAATATTACGATCACCGTCGAGTAAGCCACGTACCTGTTTGAATTGTTGGGTTTACAAGGAGGGCCGATGCATTGTGCGAGGAATGGTTGAGCGGGTTGAGTGAAGGAGATGGAGATAACAAAGTATTACTTTGTTGCTCCTCCGACTGACAAGGAAAGTAAATAGCAGCGAGCAGAATTAACGTAACTGCCTGGAATAAAATGTGTAGACAAATACCAAAAAGAGATTACTAAATAAATTATTCTAGCATTTTAAATATAACTAAGTCCGGATCCAAATGCTCACAACTGATTATTTCCTATGTTTTAAGTATATGATTTAAAGCAATATTCCCATTGCCATAAGATCATCGACTGCAACTTTAACACGTTGAAAAACTTTCATAAGACACGTTACCGGTATGTTCTTACCTGAAAAGATACTTGAGTTCTCATATTTTCTCTAGTTCGGCCGCGTAGAGGACTTCGAAGGAAAAATTAATCTTTAATTAAGAGAAACGAGGAATGCGATAAACACTGCTTACGTGTTGCTAGGTAAAATAACTGAGAGGTTTAAATAATTTATTTACTTGTTCCAAAGTACAAGTTGCAATTATCTTTTCAAAAGTGTTCTAAAACGCAGCCTTTGTCACTGTCGGTAAAACACGGCGTAATTATCAAAGTTAACAGGGAATACGATTGATAATTGGATCTTTCAAATAAGGACACGGTCACTGAATTTTCGTCGTCATAACATAGCTATTGTTGTGGCGAAATCGCTAATAGAATCGAGCGCCTTAATCCAGCTGACATGATTAGGTAACAAATTTGAGATGGTAATTAAATAGAAAAAGGGACGCGATGACAGAAGGGTAGAGTCAAACTATACAATAAACGGACTTTATTAATGTTCAAAAATGCTCAGTTGTGATAGTTGTTGCATTAAAATAACAACTGCACGTTTGCCAGTAACGCTGTTCACGTTTTATAGCTTGTGCGGTAAGTATATGTAATCGCACTGGGCCGAGGGAAATTAAAGATTAATTTCACGCGTATTTTCTAAGTTTTCACAAAATTGCCCGAGTCGCGAAGCGACGAGGGCAATTTGTAAAACTTTGAAAGTACAAGTGAAATTAATCTTTAATTGCACAAGACACATGCGGTTAATTGTTTATCACATACTGGGCAAAATGTTTGAGGGAATCCCATTCCCGCCCAACTGAAGCCCGTTCATTGCCGCGACATATGGAAATCAACTGAACTGACCAATCAATTCAAAGAACATTTTATTCTCAAACTGCAGCAACGAAATTGACAAGTTTTCATTTTGTTTTAAAATGTTCAATTCGGCAAATCGTTGGTGTCAACAAAAATAGGGATCAAACTCTGAACAAAATTCAGTTTAATCAGAGTCAGAATCTGGAAGAAAGATCCTCTTGTAACCTCGCCTGCTCTGGCTAAGGCTTGATTGTGAATAATGACTTCCAGCGATGTTGAGCGTCACATTGCAATGGCTGAAATTGTACACTTGCCTGGGAGCTGTCATTGCCAGAAATATTGGACAAGATGGCGGCCGCGCTTGCGCATGACGTCCATAATGGCGTCCAAATAATATGAGAAACTGTATGGAAATTTGTAAAATTTCTAAAATATAACAATCAGGAGCTCATGGTCCCGTCTGCTCTCGCTCGAGACATATTCAGTATTGATTCTGCTATTCATCAAACCTCACAGTGACTCGATAAATATGAACCACTTACTTCCTGAGCCAGTTCTTTTTTTACTGTTCATTGACCTAAATCGCCATACATTTCTTTAAAATCCGTCGTTCTCGGTCCCAAACACTCGCCGATTACAGGAAAGTGCATCAATGAAGTCAACTGCTCTCGCTCGAATTGACTGCTACTGAGTTCGAAGCGTCCAAAAATCCTGTAAAATTGCCATTTCCTCTCATCAGAAAACTTCCCAACGCGCCACAATATCCCTTATTTTCCATGTTGCACGAGTGACGGGACGCCATTTGGAAAACTATGACTGAAATGGTTAAACACGAGCAATACTGATCTTTGAATCGTCGGCCATCTTTGTTTATGATCTTGCTGCGAAATAATTAGTTCTCAGGTCCTTTTCGGAATAGAAATATGCCAGGCGTTAAATGCAAACTTAGTAGTCTTGGCGCGAAAAGCAAATCAAAACTCTTATCGCCGCCATATTGAATTCTCTTGATAGTCTATTGTTCTGGACTGTAATACGATATACCGCTGATAATTGTTAGCGGGCTCGAAATGTCCTTGATTTCTGGCGATGTTGCACTGAGGAGAGAGGTTGGAGTACTTGTCGTGCATTTGTGGCATTGTCGATGATGTTGGACATAATTCTTTGCTCGTTTTCATCACCGAAATCATGGTCGTGTAATCCTTGCTCCGAGCTGTGACCAGTGATGTTTTTTATCTCACATTTCGGATGCCGGAGCTCTTCAACCTCTTTACAACCGTTTTTCTTGCACTGTGGTTGGTTAGCTTTTTGTCTGGGCAAACATCTTTCAGAGGTGAGTTTTCTTTCATTGTTTTCATTATGTTATTTATGGTGATTTAACCCACGGACTTTTTTTGTACCATACGCTGGTCTGTGGCTTGTCGATAACACTGAGGTACACTGGCCCAGTCGTCTTCAACTCTGCTGGACGTTTATCTAAGTACTTCTTCAAAAAAGCAACGGGAAATCTCTTCTTACCGGTCGCAAACATTTTAGGAGTTGCCAGCCGAGGTTTAACTCGCAGTCTACCACCTCTTGCCTTTGTTAAACCTTCGGAAAAAGTGACGAATTCAACGCCGCCATCATCTTTTTGAAACGAGAAGTCTTCGACCTTCATATCATGGTGCTCTTGTCGGCTGCGTAATCAAAAATGCATTGTTAGATGCCACCAGACTGTGTTAATGAGAGACCAGGGGTTTTATCACCTAACTGGCCATTCTCCCATAGTATTTCCTCTTCATCTTTAGTCAGGCTTTGGGCCTTGTTCGGCCGTTTCCCTATCCCAAGCTCGCGTAGCTTCCTTGCCTTTCCTCGTCAAGACTTTTCTTGACGACAAGAACTCTGTATCTCTCACGATAATCTTTGCTCCTTATATGGCGATCTAAAGCTGCGTGCATAACCTTCAGCGAGTCTGGTTCGTACTCTTTACCACTTCCCTTCCTCAGCTCGGCAAAAAATTGGCCGAGAGCCTCGTTAAGCTGTGGTACTTCGTAGCTTTCAAGTTGCTCATTTTTCCTCCCGTCTTTGCCCATTGTTGAAAAAAGTTTAGACCAGTAGTCTGTACTTCTCTTTGTGTTTTTTGTTTTCACTGGGGTACTTTAGTTCCTCAATAAACTCTTCGTCGGCTTCAACAAAACGGGAAGCCATTGCTGCAGAAAAATCTTAATCGGCAACAAATCACCACTTTTTTCCTGAGCGTGAAGATGAAAGTGCTATTCATGACCATGGGCTATCTGCGTGTGAAGGAGCGCTTACTGAAAAAGAATGCCTAGAGGCACTCAAAGATATGGGGACAGACAAGACCCCTGGGACTGACGGCTTGCCAGCTGAATTTTACAAAGTATTTTGGAATGATATATCTGCCATCGTTATGGGAGCACTAAATTACCCTTATGAAACTGGACAACTCTCAGTAACTCAGAAAAGAGGAATTATCAAACTCATCCCTGAGAAAGACGCAGAACCATTCTTTATAAAAAAAACTGGAGACCTCTCACCCTCCTAAACTGTGGCTACAAGATAGCGGCAAAGTCAATTGCTAATCGCTTGAAACTTTCTCTATCTGATCTCATCAATTACTACCAGACTGGTTACATAAAAGGTAGATTTATTGGAGAAAATATTCGCCTCATCGATAGTGTCATCTGCTACGCCAAAGAGAACAATATTCTAGGATTACTCTTGTTTTGGATTTTGAAAAAGCTTTTGACACCATAGAATGGCCTTTCATCAGAAAAACCTTTGAACATTTTGGTTTTGGCAATAGCATCTTAAAGTGGCTTAATCTATTTTATTGCCGCTCAGAAAGCTGTGTTTTGAATAACGGTTGGGCGAGCGATTTCTTTGAAATTCAAAGAGGTGTAAAGCAAGGTTGTCCTCTCTCGCCTTACCTGTTTGTTTTGTCAGTTGAAGTGCTAGCCAAGGCAATTCGAGAAAACTAAAGCATTAAAGGCATCTTCGTGAACAGAAGAGAAATTAAATTGAGTCAGTATGCAGACGATACAACACTCATACTTGACGGTATCAAGGAATCCCTAAAGGCCTCTCTTAAAACGCTGGACCGGAGTTTTGGGGTCTTATGCTCTGCATACAGACCCCTAAGTCAGAGGCGATCTTGTCAGTCAGTCAGTCAGTCAGTCAGTCACTTTGAGGACGAGAAGACACGTGACAGATCTCCGAGAGTATAAATAGTCTGGGTACAGTCTGGGTACTAGTTGTTTTCAAGTTTTTCGTCGGCCATTGCTTCTAGCGTGTTGTTGTCACAGTGTATTGAATTGCAGCCGTTTTCCCTGTGTTGGGGAAATTTTGAAGAACTTTCCGTCGCATATTAGTAGTATTTGTTCAAGGTAAGTTATGTTCTATTTCAAAATTGCTCTGTCGAGCTATTTATGATTGGTTTTCTTTCTTTCATTTCGAAAATTAACTGCACTGCTATGCCTTGTTTGTTCTTTGTTGTTTCATTCAGGTGTTGCTGAGCGGAGTTTCCTCGGCGAGGAAAGGCAACATCTAGACTCGCCTTGTGTTTGGCGCGGATTGCACTGAAGCAAAGACGCTTTCCCAAGCCCACATTCATTGGCTTGAAATTCGGTGCGAGTTGCAACACATATCTTTCAAGTAAGCTTATCTCAGGAGTATCTCACGAGTCACAAGCTTTCACAAACCAGTATTTATGTGCTTGAACTATCGGTGTGGTTGACACCTCAAACTGAAAGACTACTCAAAAATACTCGCACTCACTAAGAGATCAGCGGAGTAAGTCAAGCTGGGACACCTTGGCTTGGGAAGTGTTTAAAAGGCGACCCACGCGAGTTTTGGGTGGGAGGGTGGGCCGTTCACCTCTTTGTGGTTTCGCTGAAAACTGAGCTAGAATGAATTATTTTCGCGCCAAACCAGAATTTGTCATCAGCGATTACATAATCGCACGTGAGACTGCTCATCCAGACATGAACTGCCCATTATGAGTGTTATGAATAGTAGGTACATAATGATTGTTTGACAAGACCGGTTGGTCGTTACCAGATGGTGCATTTGTTGATTGGGTTCATTGGGTTCCCGTTGCGACAGCTAAATGCTCTGTCAAACTCAGGCAAGTTCATCACGGGTGTTTCAACTCTAACAAAAAAGAAAAGAAAGTTTGAGCAGTCAGTACATCAAGGAATGGCCTGTAAATGAGAGAAAAGAAGAATTATTAAACAGTGTTCTTTTATCCAAAGTCATTTGCAAACATTCAGACCTTGAGAGCTCCGCAAGGCGCTGCAATAGTTTGCTGAAGAGATTGGTAGACGACAATAGAAATTAAACAAATCGTTTGGGATAAATAGCCACAAATGTGACGAGTTTAATTGAAACTAATGTTACAAACAAAGATTACAATCTCTTCCGGAAAGGTAGGGTTAAAACTTTCGCCACAAGCTACAACAGTGTGGTAACCACACCAAGGCGCAGGCGGAACTCTCTAAAGGAAATGTACATCGAACAGTGGCGCCACAGTCCCTGACTGACCAGCGTCGCTGAAAGAAAATTACAAGTTATGTCACATAGAACAGTGGCGCCACAGCCCATGACTGACTAGCGTCACTGAAAGAAAATTAAAAGTTATGTCGAACCGAACAGTGGTGCCACAGCCCCTGATCATAGTTACTACTGACTAGCGTCACTGAAACGAAAATTAAAAGTTTTGTCTCTAAAAGCGAGAAACAGAAAGAAACTGAGAAACTGATTAAAAGTTTTGTCTCTAAAAGGCGAGAAACAGATTCTGCTAAAAATTTAAAATTAAAAAAATTGGGTATTATTAATAGTCCGGAAACAGCCCTTGTCTGACAACCGGACAACAATGTGGAATATCCAACCATTAAATCTTACTACGAATACACCATGAAGCAAGTCTTATACTAAGGATATCTGGTGAATAAAAACCCTGGCAATAAAGTAATGCCAGTTAAGATAGAGAGTAAATGAACGGCAACGAAGAAGCAGTCCAATACCTCACCTTCTACATTGACCCGACTAATATTTTAAAGACAACAGGAGCCAACAGGGTATAGACTCGTGATATGTTAAAGAGTAACTTATTATCTAAAGAAGCGCTCGAGCGCTGAGCTGAACAGTTACACTAGTAGCAAGTCAGGTAATGAAGAGGGAGTCCTATACCTGACCCTCCACATTGACCAGACTGCTGTTAAACCAAAACGAACTTCAAAACCCGCGGGGGCTCGACCCGAAGGGACAAGCCTACGTACAAAGGTAGTCAATTTGCGTGCAAGGTGTCGGAACTGATATAGACTTTAAACGCATCGATTTCCAACGGCCAAGCGCCCGAATCTGGGCGTCAAAGAAACCTTAATTTTGTCAGGTGTGTGACAAGCGGCGCGAATTCGAAAGCTATGACCCTTATATCTGCTTGTATCGAGACGGCAAAACATCAAGCAGCGATGTAATTCCGACTGTGATTGGGCTCATGTCGGTATGGCAAAAAAGTGGCCTGGACTGGTGGCCTCTGTTTTTGCAAAAATTGAGCATAGGCTGAACGGGGCAAAATGGCGAGGAAAGCTCCAGTTCGATCAAGGTATCGAATGGACGGTTTGTGGTATTGTGTTTGAACTTTGTGATTGTTATTTTTATCATATGAACGTTTCCTTATTGAGTGAGAAAACGGAGTTGTTTGATCAGCAGAATAGACAGGTGAAATGCAAAGATCAAGTTTGCCTTCCATTCTAAGACGGTTCATTTCTTTCTGTACATCTGGACTAACTGTTATTTTGTCTTCACAGAGGTCAGTGATATGAAGGCCTTCTAGAGTTGTTACTCTACTTAGTCCCACATAATGTATATGAGGAATGGCTCTTCTGGTTTCAAAGTTAACAACAATTCTAGTCTCTCTAGCACCTTGTGACCCGTGAATAGTTTTAGCAGCAGCAGGTCTTAGTGGAAATTGTTTCCTTACAACTTGGACAGTTCTGCTCCTACCAACAGCAGATTGTGTGGTGGCAGGTTTTAGAGGTGTCCATGTTGGTTCAATACCACGACATACAGATGCCTATTGTCATGTCTGGTTCTCTCACCAACATCACCATGGTCAAACTGGATCCATATTATACCAGACGGTCTGTCGTGTTATGTAATTGTATTTATTTAATCACATTACCAGCAGCATTTGTCATACCATCATCTCTTCTAGTACTTAGAGATATTTCAGTTCTTTCGCCTACTGCTACGTTGTCATGACAACTTCATGCCGCTTTAAGTGTGTACCCCAAATTCTGGGATCATTGAGCAATCATATTTTCACGCTATTGTTCTTACTCATCACTTATTCATAACGATGTTCTGCCGACAACACGGCAGGTTTCCGAAGAGCGCAAGCTCTTTGATGTTGGTGGGATATTTTTCTTTTGTTAACAGAGAAGAAATAAAACCTCAGGGACTACGATAATGTCTGCTTAATTGATTTTAAATTCATAAAAAGTTTTAACACAGCTGAGTAGTAGTAGGTCAGCAGAATTAAGCCTTGTTACTGCCTAGGTAGGCCTAGGTAGGCCTAGGTAAATCATTAATATGCATAACGGTCGAGTCAATGACATCACCTATTGTTATAATCTTGGGTTCCTCCATACTAATGAAGTGTCTAGCTACCTAGGTAAAAATGGGTTCCTCCATACTAATGTGGATTTCCTGCATACTAATTCGGTATAGGTTTACTAATAAGCGTCACTCTAGTACAATGCAAACAATAAACTTTCCCAGACTTGCCTGCTAATAGTGAACCCTGATTGGAAAAAATCTCTTATGTCTTAAAATTACAAGCGCGAATTTTAACGAAAGCGTTATATTTCTCGCAATCGCTTTGCTAGGAAATAATTCGTTCGAGTTCGTTGTTTAGAAAATTCTGTTCCCTGTTTATCAACATGGCTTTCGTTACCGATGCTCGCGAATTTCAAGCTCTTTTGGACGCTTGTTTAACTGTCCGTGATCGAGAAACGTTGACAAGCGCAAATTTTTGAAAGCGTAATAAGGTTCTCTAGCTTTCTTTGAAAACTTTCTCCGATTTTCGAAATCGGGCTCTTTTAACCCCGATTGGTTCATGAAAATACCTGCTAAGTTTTTATCTGAACTCTCAGCTGTGCTGACGAGAGAGAATTTAAATTCTTAGCTAAGAGCTCGAGTTTTCCGCTCCGTTAGTCACGCACTGAACTCCACTCCCTAGATTTGCATACTGACAAAACTCGAACAGAGAAACCCATGGGACAGCTCTATCATTGAAATGACAACAACAGAAGCTCGGACCGCTAATTAAGTGTCAACACGCGACAATAAATATGTTTGAACAACTTGTTTCTTTTATTACGTTTATTAGCGAATACAAAAAAAAATGAATACACAAAGATTTGAAATGCATACACGAAAATTACAACTGAACAAAACTGAGTAAAGTATTAGGAAATCAATCGTCTTTATCGTATTGAGAGGACTTGTAAGGCGAAGTTCTGTGTAAAAGTCGAGATCGTCTAGAGGCTCTCTTCGGTTCATAGTCCAAGTAATTTACAAATTTGACGGACTGGGGGCGTTTACGCTTTCTAACTGGTGACAGCGATTCGACTGTGGGAGGGGGTGTCAAAATTGAAGGAGGGAGGGAGAGAGACGCGATAGAGGAAGAGGTTGCCGTGGTAGATAAGGCTTGTGGGGCTGTCACTTGGGTTGGTGCTTGAACTGGAGTCGCTGGTGTGATTTCTGGTAGTTCTTGAACGGGGTTTGGCGCTGTTGGTGCGTCGCCTGTTAGTACATTTGTAGAAATTTGGTTTGACTCTTGGGGTTGGGCGGGTATTGTTGCTTCAGGTATTAAAGATTTGAACTGGTGTTTATAGTTTAAAAACTTGTTTTGCAACTGCATGTACTGCTTCGCTTTCTGGTCCTCTGCAAGGTTTGTACGATACAAGAGATTATCCATATTATTCTGAATGCGTTGCATCTCCGAAATCGGCGGGGGCACCATCAGAGTTTGTTGTTTGAGGTACTGGAGCAGTTCTTGAGAAATTCTATTCTCTTCGAATCCTTTGTCGAATCTTTCTTCGCCGGGTAAAACATTTGTTCTCAATCTACATCTATCTGGAGTCGTTGGCTTAAGATCTACAAAAAGATATCCAAATGGTCTTCGCACCGCCTCTTCGTACTCTTTGATAAACCAAGCAGTTTCACTTGGATACATTTGTTTGGCTAGAGTCAAAATTTGTAGTTTATCCCGAGGATTCTTGAAAAGGACCAAGTAATGACTGTTTAAGCTGATGCTTCGGTTGCCTTTGCCTTGATGGAACAGATTTTGCACAATGTAAATAACGCTCAGATTTCGGTGATGAGATCCTTTTGTAAACAGGTTCACGATCCGATTATCTTTTCCGGCTTCAATCATTTGGTCGTCAATGACAATCAGGTTACGTATGTTGACATCTAAATAGGAATCATTTTCCAGAGATTCCGGGATCCCCTTGACAAATTCGATTGTCGGTATCATCATCGATAATTGTGTGTAGGCGTTTTGCCACTGTGAATAACACCAGATTATTCTCTCCGGTGGTTGATCGATCACGGTTTGAGCTTGTTGTAACAGTGATTGTACCCAGACAGTTTTTCCCGAGCCGGTCATCCCTGCAACCATGCAAGTAAATGGATGAACCAACTGAAACCGCTGACACTTTTCTTGAGCCATCGGTATGACTGGAGCAAAATTGGAATTACTGTGTTTTCTGTTCATATGTCTTTGCAAATTATCTTTTCTAGAAAACTCCTTTTGACAAACAGGACAGGACCAACTCATGTCAACTCACTCAAAGCTTAGTTAAACTGACAAAATGTGTATGATGTTTTACATTTATATAGCCTTCAGTCACCACAATTCTATTGTTTTCCATCCTTCTCCTCCTCCTCAATTCTATTGTTTTCCCTCCTCCTCCTCCTCAATTCTATTGTTTTCCCTCCTCCTCCTCCTCCTCAATTCTAATGTTTTCCCTCCTCCTCCTCCACATTTCTATTGTTTTCCCTCCTCCTCCTCCTCCTCAATTCTATTGTTTTCCCTCCTCCTCCTCCACATTTCTATTGTTTTCCCTTCTCCTCCTCCACATTTCTATTGTTTTCCCTCCTCCTCCTCCTCAATTCTAATGTTTTCCCTCCTCCTCCTCCACATTTCTATTGTTTTCCCTCCTCCTCCTCCTCCTCAATTCTATTGTTTTCCCTCCTCCTCCTCCACATTTCTATTGTTTTCCCTCCTCCTCCTCAATTCTATTGTTTTCCCTCCTCCTCCTCAATTCTATTGTTTTCCCTCCTCCTCCTCCTCCTCAATTCTATTGTTTTCCCTCCTCCTCAATTCTATTGTTTTCCCTCCTCCTCCTCCTCAATTCTATTGTTTTCCCTCCTCCTCCTCCTCAATTCTATTGTTTTCCCTCCTCCTCCTCCTCCTATTGTTCTATCATCATATCGAAAACTATATAAAGCGGGACACAGGAGAAACTGTCCCATTTGAACTTGGTAAAGTTTTGCTTACACTTCATTTCTGTCAGAGGAGACCCGCTAATTTTTAAACGCGATGGAGAAACTTTATACTCCAAATCACAAGTTGTACGAAGAATACTATTTAAACCAAGCTAAGCAAGAAGGAGGTAATTTACCGGCTTTTCACGGAGCCCGATTTCAGCAGGGGTATGGCTTAGGTTCCATATTTAAAGGGCTGTTTCGCTGGGCGATGCCTCATTTACAGCAAGGCGCTAAAGTGCTTGGCAAAAAGGCGTTACAAACAGGGGTCCAAGTGGCCCAAGATGTTCTGGAAGGAAATAATGTTAACACAGCGCTGGCGAAGCGTAGTAGAGAAGCTATTGGTGGACTAGTACCTCAGGCTGGGAGTGGTCGAAAATCTACAAAAAGGAAAGTGCAGTTTCGTGGTTTACCCCCGTTCAAGAAACGCAAAACAGTTGTGTTGGATCAGGACGAAGACGACTTTCAACTCTGGTCGTAAATTTAAGTGGGATTCCCTGGAAAAAATTATAAAATACCGATGCCTGTCATCTTTAACTCATTTTACGACCATGTCTCGAGTAGTAAAGAACAACCTACCTTTCCTTCATCTCTTAACTTGTTGCCCAGAACATCAGCGTCAGTTTCTTTTAGAGACAGCCACTCCAGAACAGATACACGCATTAGTTCAGATTCTTTTTAATCTACTTCATGGAAACATACCGGTCTCTAAGGAAGTGAAGCACAACTTAAAAAAGCATGCAGATGCCCTTGCTATTCTCGCTGAATCAAGTGTTCCTTACAAGAAAAAAAAGTATATTCTTGCTCAAGAAGGTGGAGGATTTA